>JAQZBX010047821.1:0-20374 GCA_029593785.1 Cabassous unicinctus | reverse complement strand
GAAGGTTTGGATCACAGAAGGGTTACAATGGGGGCTGTAAAAGTTCATTGGTGGGGGGTGTCTGGGATGTGGGATTCATGGGAGTAAGTTCATCTGAATATACATGAAAGATATATAAAATTGTTCAAATTATCTAGGGATGGGGCATGGTCACAGAGGGCAGACAATCACTCAATAAATGAGGGAATCTGAATTCCCAACCTGGAGAACTCTGCCACATTCTCCAAGGGAGCAGCAGCAGTCCCCTGAGTGCAGAGGATGTGTCTAGCAAAAGAGGATGACCTACTGATGGGTTCCGGTTATTGAGGACTAGCCTTATGAGTCTTTGCTCATGTAATAGAAACTTAACCTACTGTTATGTGGTGCCTAAGGGTTGCCAACTGAGATCCTCCTTTTTGCTCATATGTGGACTCTCTCTAAGCCAAACTCAGCATTTGAATGCATTACCTTCCCCCCAACATGGGACATGACTCCTGGGGATGAGCATCCCTAGCAATGAGGGATTATTAAGAAGTGACAACTGGCAACATGATTGGAAAAAAAAAACTTGAATAAAAGGGGGAAAGAGTAAAGAGAAATGAGTTTATGTGGCTAAGAGACTTCAAAGAGAGTCGGGAGGTCATCCCAGAGGTATTGCTTGTGCATGCCTCAGTAGGATCCCATAGAACACCAAAGTGGATATCACCCCACACAGAGGGGCTCCTGAGGGCTCTGGAGACACCCAGGTCCTATATAAGTGGGGATAGCCCCAGAGATTGATGCCTTATTAGTGGGCTCCTCTTTGGAATCTGTGCTCCTGAGAGTGACAGAGTCAGACTCAAATAAGTCCTCGCTGCACATGGTCCATCAGTCCCTTCTATTCAAACCTATATGTGATGCTTGAGTTTTTACGTGTACTTCCAGAGACTGGAGCCTCTGGCCTACCTATGTGCCAGTCTTGCCTATAATCTCAGTGCAGCCGCAACCCCTACTTTATAGCTCAATGGACTCATCCAAGACACCTGGCGAGGAGACGACTATGGGCAACGGCCATCCAGGGAATGGAGAGGGCCTGCAGCTGCAGGCAGGATAATCCCATCCACCATATCCATGGAATATACACCTTCTCTCACTTGGAGGTGGAGTGGACTCACCATCCCAAAACCCCAGGATTTGGGGAAGAGCTATGGACAAGAATGGACTTGGTGGTGTTCTGTCGTATATTGTGATTCAAGCAATGGAAGAAATTGTAACAGTGAGGTGGAGATGGTGGCCACTGGACATTTTCGGGGCAGGGAGGGGAGAGGCAGTTGAAATACAGGGGCTTTTTTGGGACTTGGGGTTTGTCATGAGTGGCATTGTGGCAACAGATGTAGGCCATTTTACATCAGCATATACCACACAGAACTGTATGGGAGAGTGGGTGGTCTATGATGTGAAATGCGGTCTATGCTTGGTGGCAAAGCCCCAGGATGTGTATATCCATTGTGGGTGATGTCCCACACTGATGAAGGATGTTGGTGTGGGATGTTGTGGGAGGTGTGGGAGGTAGGGAACATGGGAATCCCAGTAATTTCTGAGTAATAATTAGGTAATCTAAGCACCTTTAAAATATATATATATATATAAAATAACATTTATGTAAGAAAATGCACATATATGCATTTATATATCATTTTAGAAATATTGGTATGTACTGTGAAAAATCTTCATTTTTATGAACAATAAAAAAATAAAAAATAAATAAAACTTATTGAGATCTGATATATTATTTACAATATTTAGGTAATCTTAGCACCTTTAAAAATACATATATACATATAAAAATAACATTTATATAAACAAATGCACATATGTGCATATGTATTTATATATCATTTTACAAATATTTGTATGTATTGTGAAAAATTTGATTTTTACCCACAATAAAAAAAAAGAGGGAGAAAAAAAAAAACCTTATTGAGATCTGACTTATGACCCAAAATACTGTCTTTCCAGTAGAAAAATCTATTAGCTTTTGAGAAGAATGCTGGTTTTTTTTGGGTGTAATGTATTCTAAATGAATCTTAGGTCTAGTTCAATTATCATATTATTTAAGCTCTCTGCTTCTTTATTTATGCTGTATACAGATGTTCTAGACAAGACTGAGATTGGTGTATTGAAGTCTCCAACTATTATTGAAGAGTTATTTATGTCACCCTTCAGTTTTGCCTGTGTGTGTGTTAAGTATTTTGGAGCACCAAGGTTAGGTGTATAAACATATATTATAATTTCTTCCTGGTCGAATGTCCCATTTATTAATATATTTTTGCCTGCTTCATCTATTATCATGGCTATACATTAAAGTCTAATTTGTCTGATAAAAACACTACTCCAGACGATTTTTGATTCCTTTTTGTTTTGGATATCTTTCCTTAAATTTTCAGTGTCTTCATGATTGTGTCCTTGCAACTAAGTTGATTTTCTTGTGGAAAGCACATAGAAGACACATATATTTTTAATTTTTAATTTTTATTTTTGAAGTTTTAGATTACACAAATGTTACATAAAAATAAAGGGGATTCCTATGTGCCCCACTCCCCAAACACTTTTCCCCAATAACAACTTTAATTTGTGTGGTACATTTGCAAAAATTGAACACATATTGGAGCATTGCTACCAATGATAGACTATAGTTATCCTTATAGTTTACACTCTATCCCACACAATTTTGTATGTTATGACAAAATATACAATGGCCTGTATCCATCATTGCAATGTCAAGCAGGACAATTCCAATGTCCCAAAAGTGATCCCATATTGCACCTATTCTTCCATGTACCTCCCCTCAGAACCTCTGGTGGCCACTGCCTTTGTATCAGTGATAAAAGCCCTTCCATTGCCAGATTAACAATAAATCTATTGTAGAATAATAAGAAGTCTGCTTTAGTCCGTTTTTCATTTCCCAATATTGAGGATTTAGGGATGGTGATGACCACTCTGTTTCTAATTGAAAGGATGCCTCATTCCGATGGGGCAGATGGATAGAACTAACTTGTTTGCAGTTTCAGACACTCTCTGATACTTGGGATGGGTGTTGTTCATCATCAACTCCTTGTCAGTTGTCTTGGATGAATCCAATGAACTGGAAAGTAAGTGTTGCAACATGACTGAGATTCAGGACTCAACTGGCATATGAATGGCCCAAAAATTTCAGTCTCCTGGACATTTTTTCAGCTAAAATTGTTTTAAGTATAGGTTCAAATAAAAGGAACAGCATTGCCATTTGTAGGTAAACTATAATTGAGTTTAATTATTTTACTCTGAGGGAGTAGGGTGAAGGGTTTTGATTGAACTATCCACGGAATCAGGAGGTGGGTTGAAGGAAGGAGCAAGGGAACTCTGGGGATTTGCAGGTCAGTGGCTAAAACTACAATGTTGGAATATTCTTTTGGCAAATATGGCAGGGGCAAGTTCTCATGTGGGACATCAGTTTGGGGGTACATATACAATAGGGCACACATGGAACACACATCTTTGAAATATGTAAGTGCTCATCTTGTCATAGTGCATTAACTATGGGAACCCACTCAATGGGAACCCACACTATAAACAAGAAAATATTAAACGCCCATCCTGGAGAATGCTGTACTCAATTAGAGGGACAATTAATCCTTGAGAACATAGGCAGTACCTGATAAAAGAAAACAGACCAATATGTCAAACACTCAATATTATTGCAAGTAACTTTGAATCTTATTTTGCAAATATTGAAATTCAGTGATGACCATAGGTTTTGAGGGGAGGGAGAGGGAAAAGAGACACAATGGATAAAAAAATTATATTATTTCAATTTTTTTACATTTTTTTTGTATTTTGTTATTTTAAAAATAATTATGATTTCATTTTCTCATTAATTTTATTTTGTTATTTTCTTGGATTCATTTTTATAGAAGTTTTGGATCCCAAAAGTGTCACAACTGTGCAGGATAGGATCGCTGTTGTGGAGTGTTGGTGATGGGGGGATGTGTGAGGAGGGATACACTGTGGTTCAGAAGCAGACCAACACATTCATGATCAAATAATTTTTGACAAGTTTCTCAAACCCACACAGCTGGGGCAGAAATGTCTTTCAACAAATGGTGTTGGGAGAGCTGGATATCCATACCCAAATGAAAGAAAGAAGACCCCTATCTCGCACCTTATACAGAAATTACCTCAAAATGGATCAAAGATCTAAATCTAAAAGCTAGAACCATAATATTCCTAGATAAAAATACAGGGAAATATCTTCAAGACCTTTTGGTAAGTGGTGGATTCTTAAACCTTACACTGAAAGCACAAGCAACAAAAGAAAACACGGATAATTGGGGCTTCATCAAACTTAAACCTTTTGTGATTTAAAGGACTTAATCAGGAAGGTGAAAAGGCAGCCCATTAAATGGAAGAAAATATTTTGAAAAAACATATCCGATAAGGGTTAGAATTTCCATTCAATATAAAGAAATCATGCAAGTCAACAATAAAAGAATGAGCAATCCAATTAAAAAATGGGCAAAAGACTTAAATAGACATTTTTCCAAAGAGGAAATACAAACAGCTAAAATGTATATGAGAAAATGTTCAATATCACTAGCTATTATGAAAATGCAAATCAAAATGACAATGAGATATCATCTCACGCCACATAGAGTGTCTATTAGAAAAAATAAAACAGAAAACAAGTTCTGGAAAGGATGGAGGGGGGGAAGAAATAGGAATGATTCTTCCTTGTTGGTGGGAATATAAAAAGATGCAGCCACTTTGGATGACAATTTGGTGGTTTCTCAGGTAGCTAAATATAAAACTGCCATTTAATCCAGCAATTTCTTTACTAGGAATATATCCAGAACAATTCAAAATGTTGACCCAGTGAGACATTTATACACCAATATTCACATTGGCATTAGTCATAATTGACAAAAGATAGAAGCAAGCCAAGTATACATCAACTGATGAATGGATGAACAAAATGTGGTGTATATATATGAACGAATACTATGTTGATATAAGAAGAAATTAAATTGGGACACATATGATAACATGGATGAAGCTTGAAGACATTATTCTAAGTTAAATAAGCCAGACACAAAAGGACAAATATTTCATGGTCTCACTCATATGAACTAAATATGAAAAATAAGTGCATGGAGTTCAAACCTAAAGTATAGGTTATTAACATATAGGAGGGGGGCTGAGAAAGGGTAATGATGCTTAATATATGTAGAAGTTATAATTCACTTGATTGTAAGCTGTGAAAATGTATGTAGTAGATGGTGTCACATTACAGTGAGTAGAACTAGTGCAGCTGGTTTTTAAATGGGATTGTGGCTGAAAAGGGTAGTCTCAGGATGTAAATGTGAAATGAAAGATAGAGAATAATCTAGGGACTGAATAACATAGTGAACCGAGACATAGATATGAATCACATTTAACAGTACAAATATTAGATTGGCCTTTTATATTCTAGATCAAATATACATCATTATTGCAAGGTGGTAAGAATGTGGCAAAGTATGGGAAAGTACAATTAAAATAACCTATGTGCTATAGTTAACAGCAGTACTGTAATGTTATTCCATCAATGCCGAAGATGTATTGTGTTAATAATTGGAGCATCTGGAAGAAATATTCCAAGTGTACACTATCGACCATAGTTAGTAGTAATAGTCTGATGATATCATCCCATAATTTGTAATAGATGTTCCACAACAACGTAGTGCATAGGTAGAGGGGTGTTGCATGGGAATTCTACACATGTGCATGATTGGTTTGTAAGTTCAGAACTTCTCTAATAAAATATATATTGAAAAGTTCTGTAACTAACTATTCCCATATCTTACATTTGCTGTATTTTCCCTCATCTGACCCAACTGTTAATTTCCTATATTTGTATTATATATTTGTTATACTTTAAGGGAAAGCATTCTCATATGTGCCCTGTTGACCATAGCCCATCATTCATGACTGGTTTCCCTATGTTGTGCAATGTCATTTATAAATCCATTCAAAGTATGCACTCAGTGGCTTTAATTTCATCATATTCTTGTGCTGTCATTACCTTAGTTTATTTTAGAACATTTTCATAATCCAAAGGGAAAAATCCCATACCCCCTTATTCTTCCCATTTTTGTCCATTATATTGAAATTATATCTTCTTGTCATTCTTGCAAATTATTACAATATTACTGTTAACTATCAACTGTAAGTTCCATTAGCTGTAATTTTCTTGCAAGTCATCATATTCTTAGCAATTTGTAAAAGAAAGACATTCTTTTATTTTTGTTATTAACTGCAATCTTCATCCACCACTGAATCACTGTTATACATTTCCTGGATTATTCTCTAGTTTCCTTTCAATTGATATTTATATCCACAGCCAACTCTTCACAACCACAATCATACTTATAAATCAGCAGTGTTAGTTATACTCATTTTAATGTAAACACATTAAAAGTGTTTTTGATTTGACTCATTCTTACCTCTGAATTGGGCTTCCATGTCCCATGTAGTGGTTATCTAGCAGGCAATTATGGCATCCTTTTGATTGTGTGCTTTGTCAGCTTAGAAATTTTATTTTTGTTCTTCTTTAATTGCCCCTTAACCATTGTTGTTAACATGGATGAGGAATATTTCTCTTTTCCAGCTTATAAGATGTTTCCATAGTCCCTGTCCCCATAGTTGGGAACCTCTAATAGTCTAATATTTTTTTCCATTCATTGGACAATATGACTAGCTCATTTGTAATGGTCCATGTGTTTGCAAATATGTAGGAAGAAGTTGTGGTTGGAGTGGACTGCACAGTCCTCACCCATTGGGCACAATGCCCTCTTTTATTTTCAGTAAGTAGGCGACCATCTTGTGGTGGTTGGCCTCAAAAGCTCAATAGAGACTATAAGCCTTGAATTTTGTACATATACCTGTGAACCAAACATTAGAGTTATCTGGGACACTTTTGCACTGTGAGGCTCTAATTAACTAACAGAAGACAAGGAGCAACTCCTGTAGTCCATTTTGCTCCATCTGGTAAAGTATTTCTTAATGGAGTAGGCAGAGGCCCCAAACCTCAGGTTAGCCTTGGTCTTGTGCTGCTTAATTTAATGATGGCAACTTTGCTGATACATCTGGCTTTATTAGTAGGTTTAGTGAGTACCCATATAAGGATGGCTAGCTTTGTTCTTAAGAGTTATAATACAGAGCTTCAGTGATTAAATGTTAGGTATCCAGGAAGCTCCCATAACAAGCTAAAAGTTGTCATTTGAAGGTGGAGTACCTGGTTGCCATCTTGGGTAGTCTGTGTGTCCATAACCCAAGGGGTCAGCACAGCCCAGGCCAATTTTTCTTGCCCCAGACTCCAGTCTCTATGGGTACAATTTGCTGAGACCTGTACTTTTACAGGACTTGGTGGATTCCATTGTCCCTAGTGACAGAAATCTGCCACTACATATTGAATGGCCTCTAGAACCTGCTATTGTTTGGTTCCCCTTTTAAGATGGCTTCCTTGTGGGTGACTATCATTAAAGGGGTCAAAAGAGTGTCAAGATGTGGCACAGATTTTCTCCACTGGTAACCCAGTGTTATCAGCTGTTTAGTGTCTCCCTTCATGGTGATAGCTGCCAGTGACAGTAACTTCTGCATGTCTTTAATGATACCGGTCCATAATTAAAGGATCCCAAATATCAAAAGTTATAATTCAGTCAGTGGTGGGCATCATGATCACAGGCACTGGAAATTCACAAAAGTGCCCTACCTTGAGGACATGTACCATGATCTGTCATGTGTCAGTGAGTCTGCTCAAAGCTTCCCAATGTCACTATTACATAGTTGCCATTGAGGGGTACCTGGATATTGCCACTTGGTGCCCTGTATCTATTAGACCCATTAAGTTCTGGATCCACCTGCTCTTTCCCTTGAACTTAAACAAGAGCATAGGGTTTCCAACAGCTGGCAGAGGTCCAGGGACCTTCACCCCATATTTAGTCAATTTGTAAGGGAATAATAAAAAGCTACAGGTAAGTGGTTACTTCCCCACTCTCCAAAACATCATTTTCTCAGTCAGAATTGTTTTCCTCACTGTTCTAATCAGGGTGCAGGGGGATCTGATGTAATGTTGCTTCCCTTCTCCCCTGACTATCATCAAGATCTCAGACATTGGGGTTACAGGAGTCTAAACGTTTTCAATATTTTGAGTCCTCTTATTTCTAATCTTTAATAGCTCATACTAGGATCTTAATCTCCAATTTAGAGGGAACTCCTTTAGTCCAATTGTGTAGCTAGAGTTCTTCTGTAAGAATGCTATTAATTTTGCTCTATTTATCTTTTGCTTTAGTAAGCAAAGTCACATTGCACAGTGGTTAGGCCCTGCCCCATCCTTTGTCTTTCCCTGTTTTCTCTTTATATTCCCTTTCTGACCCTTCATACGGTATAACTTCCTGTTGCTCAGTTATGGGGTTGCATATTTGCAACATGCCTATGGAAGACAGCTGTCACTTTCCTGTCATTTCCACTATAGAAAGGGGCATTATGGTGGTGCTTTCTTACTGTTTTCCCACCACCATCCTGTGATTTGGAAAAAAAAAAGTGGAAAGGTGAATTTTCATTTGGGGAGGTCCCTCTTTCATTAATGCCTCTAATGCTGTTAATGAGATTTTTCTTCATACTGTCATGGTGCAGGGTCCTATTGCAAAGTGTTTATCACTTTTACCCTCAGTGAATTTATAGAATCATGAACAATTGTCCATGGAGTTCTTCTTTTTAGGAAGTCTCTTACAGTTAGAAAAAACAACGTCATGCACTCAGCAATCCAGATGAAATGTTTCACAGGCTTGCATATTTCTTTTTCTGATTGTCCTGTTTGAAAGGGACAGAAATATGTTGTACAGAGGATCAGTAGTTAACTTTCTCAGACTGCAACTCTCAGACTTAGATAACTAATTCTTCAGTGTCCCTCATGGAACTGATACACTTGCTAAACCATATGATCATCTCCTGGATTATGCCAATACCTAATTTGTAGCTTCTGTATTTTGCTCTTGAAAAAAATATGTATAACAGTTTGGATATTAGCAATGCCATTGGCAGTTCAGTGTTGAGTTCAAACAGTACAATCCTGGGACTAACATTAATTCAGTCAAGGAGGAACATCCTGTAAATTGGCCCCAGAACCTCCTTTAGAGTAATCTATGAACATTGAGACCTGAGTGTGTAAGCAATTGGCAGGGGAGCATGCAGGTAGCCAGGGGCCAGGGTGGAGTTTCCCCACTCTTCCTAGAATCTACCGCCTTAATTTCTACCCTAATCTTCAGCAATAATTCCTCCCTCTTAAAGAGGACACTGCCTGAATCCCACTTCACCTCAAATGGCCAGTATTAGGCAAGTTCCTAGTCAACCAATCACACCCATTGGAGCTTGCACCATCGTGTTACAACTGAACTGACCACTTATTTAAGCCCACAAAATTGCTTGCTGTGCTATTTTGGCAATCCAGCCAGCTACACCAGTCTGTCATTCAGAAAGAGAGACATCTAAAGAGATTTTAATCCACTTCAAAATAAGTGTTTGAATCACCAAATGAAATATTTTTCACACATAATTAGATAGAAAAATATTTTACTCACATAGAGATAACACATTGGGGCAGATTCACTGGTGGAAATCAATTCCCCATATCCAGCCAGTCTCAATCCTTAGCCAATGAAAGCTGACATTTTAAGTGCTTCACCCCTCACTGTTTGAATATTCTAATGGAATTGACTGGTTCCCTTCCTGCAAGGACAGATGTTTAGAATTTGTGTGAGATATCATAAGACATGCTAACCAAAATTAGAATTTCTTCAAAGAATATTTTAAAATGCTTGGAGCCATAAATGAAGGAATGTATTAGCTATGCTCATATCTAGTAGGGGATTATATTGTATCCTGCGAAATGGACAGACCAGGTGCTGAACACAGGATGTAATTGTGGATCCAAGAGAAAGGCAATAGGCATTACTAAGACTGTCCCACGTCACACATTTCCATCAGGAATTGTTTGTCCTGCATAATGCAGAAAGAATGAATGAATCAAGCATGTTATGTATCTTTTCAGCCATATCACATGGGAGTGCAAAAGCATCTTAAGTGTATTCTGTGTTGAGGGACAGGGGCTTACTGTCAACTTTTTAATGAAGAAAGCAGCTTTAGCATGGATTTAACTGCTATAACAATATAGTGCCCTATTCTCCAGGTTTGCTCTTATTCTAAAACCTCTATTTCTTGTTATAAGTATTTGTATAAAGTTGAACACAAACATGTCAGATTTGAACTGAATTACCTAATTGATAACACTTAATATTCCCTTCCAGGTTGGCAATATTCACTAACTTGATATTATTTCAAACATACAGGCCTGTGATATGGTACTCATCCATTGTCTGCTCCATGTGATATCATGGTTTACTTTTAGCTAAAAACCATCCAAAACATTGTCCAAAATATATTAACAATGTGAAACTTTTTCAAAAGGAGTGCATAAATTACCGGAATATGAATTACAAAAACTAGAATGTAGAAATATATAGCGCATTTTCACACTTGTAAAAAACAAAAGGGAAAATGTTAAACAAAATGACATTTAACAGGAATAAATTAAGTTTAAGAATAAATATAAAATATGACAAACTTTAATCAAATGTATTCAGAATTTTTATTTAAAAAGAACTGCTTAGAAACTCAAATATCTCTTGAACATTCTGCCTAAAGTATGATTAATCTTTCTGTTCTGTAGGCTATAGATGATGGGGTTTATAAGTGGCGGCACCATGGAGTAGAACATGGTCATGAGAAGATTACTGAGAGATGCTTTATTAACAGTGGGATAAAGAAAGCACTGAACAAAGAAATAACAAACAAAATGAGAATTGTCAACTATGGAGTACAGGTAGATAAGGCTTTGTTGTGTGCTTCCTCAGAAAGCATCCTAAGCACCATTGAAAAAAATATCAGTATAGGACTTAAACACAATAACAGAATATAGTAAGACAATACTAACACTTATAGATAATGCTATCAATTCAGTAAACTGGGCATTTGGACATGCAATCCTGAAAATTTGAAATACATCACAGAAATATTGATTGATTACATTAGTCTCCATGAAGGGAAGCCTGAAAATGGTGCCTGTGTGGATGGGAGAACAGTTTAATTCATTTCCCCCTGAGCCACCAGCTGCCTGTGTACACAGACATGGGGTTAAAGTGAGCCACACTATAATACTGTTGGCAAATGACAACATAGCAATCATAGGACATGATTGGAAGGAAGGCCAGCTCTGTGGCTACAAACAAGGTAAACAGATAAACCTGAAAGGCACATGCTATAAGAGAAATTGTTTCATAGCCTGTCAGAGGATTCACAATCATTTTGGGAAGAGTAACTGAAATGCAGCAAAGATCTATGAAGGATAAATTGCCTATAAAGAAATAAATTGGAAAGTGTAGCCAGGGTTGATTACAATGGCAGAAAGAGCTAAAAGTTTACGAGTCAGGGCACCTAGATAGAACACTAAGAGCATCAGATCTTGCAACACTTGGAACACACTGTAGGTTGAAATATCCATGAGGAGGAATTCTGTGAATATATTGAGATTGTCCATATCTTCTAATATATTGTTTGTTCCCTGTAGTCTAAGTATAATATGATGAAATATGCTAAAATCTAAATGGAGACAATCTACATTACTCAAATTAAATGCCACCATTGGAATCAATATATGACTTTTCATGAGGAAATCAGCATAAAGGAAATGGAAATAAAAGATAGTTTTTGAAATCAATGAATGCATATATTTGTTTTCATTTTATTTCCTAACTCTTCTGATATGTTAATTCAACAATTAGAGTCAGAGAATCTAAGATCATTAAATGATTTAAAATAAAAGAAAAATCCATAAATATTTCAGTTTTTGAGACAAATTTGTACTACTTCAGTAAAATTTCAGTAAAACTGTTCCTGGAAAAAAGTGATTATTTTCTCATTTTCCCCCTTAGTGAATGATCATCCCAGATATGCTGTCTAAGATAGGCTCTACATCACCCCATTTGTTTGTAAAGTCTACAGCTATCGCTGATGCTCTTTAAGTACCAGCTGAATAGGATGATTGCTGATACCTCCATTTTTTGGCCAGCTCACTTAGAAACTGTTCCTATCACAAGGTAAATCAATAATTTTTTGGATAATTAATCCAAAAGAGATCAGAGATATTATATCTCACCAATCTTTTATTTCAGTTGGAATACAAGGCATCCATAAGATCTATTTCTTAATTAATTTGCCCAACAATCCATAAAAAATTTTAATTAATTCAGATACTTACTGTATCAATGTTTCTGTTGCAATTTGTCCAATTTCCCTTTCTGTTTGTCTAGTTTACCATTTCACCAACACACAGTGCCTAAGAGAGCCATGACACATATCATTACTCCTAAAAGGACCCTCCCTGCAATAAAGCATGAATCTCAATATTTAATGGAGAAAATTCCCTGTCCAGATACCTTGCTTACATGTTGTTCTAGATGTTACTGAATTTTCCTTAATAGCTATTGTAAATAAAACTACTTTACTTTTGTATGTCTTCAGGTATTCAAAATTACAAAACAAAAACAAAAAAAAACCCTGTTTCAATCTTAATTATATTTTAAATTGTTAGATTAATTATCTTGAGGGGTAACTTTTGATAAATATTTAATTTGTCTGTGTGGTAAACTTAACTAATAACTATCCAAATATTATAATTTATATTGTTATTTTACTTGCATGTAATCTATTTGCCATTAAAATAGTATACAACTTTGTATATTTGTAAGTGGGTAATAATCATAATACTAATTTTATGTTCTATCATTGAATATACACATGACTTTCTGGTATTTTTGAAAAATATTTTATTATAGTTTTTTGTATAATATCCTTTCAGTCATTCATATTTCTTTTATGAACATTTTCTTAAGAAAATACTCTTGAACAAACAATTTTAGTAAATATCCAATATTCAAGATTAATGAAGTTTCTATTGAACTAAGGGCAATTTGTAGGCCATATCCAGACTTCGAGATGATTTTTTAAGAATTTCCTTTATCACAATGATATATTGTTATTGATTCTTAGAGGTCCCATTTGTTTCCTCCATTGCTTCAGATTTCATATTTCTCCTTGGTCCTTATAAATTCTCAAGTTTCCCTAAGCTAAATTTACCATACTTCTACTTTAGAATGCATATTGATGGTTAAGTACATCGCCTTAGCTGTAATGGAATGAGGAAGAGAAACTTCAAATTCTATCTCTGCTCCTTTTTATCTCAGGTATATTTATAAATTGTTTACTTTACAATTTTAAAATATGGGATAAGGCAAAATTGAATGGAGAATTAAACCTCCTGATTTGTTGAACACAAGAAATAAAATATCATTTATTCATTCTACATAAAATTTTCCAGTTCCTAATATACAGATTATAAATACAAGAAAATGTTCATGGGGAAAATTTCACTGGTCTTCTACAGTGAAATTATTTTTGTTTTCATGGATTGATAACTTATCTATGCTTTAACATCTAGCTCAAATTATATTTTTATTCTCAGTGCTTCTGATATTTCACTTTTTTGGTAATTTCAGTAACATTTTCTTTTCCATATTTTATGTAAATCTTTTCTATCACATACATTTCATCAGTTACCATTTTAAAAACAATCACCTAAAATTAATCAGGAGTCAGTAATATTCAAATGCTCTATGAATATTAACTTATAATATCGAGCAGAAATAAAGTATGTTATTGAAATTGAGACATGACACAGCTATTTCACCTAATTTATTGAGTCATTTTAAGGAAAAATGTAATAAACATATAAAAACATTGTAAATGATGAAACAGATTTATCTTCTTAAACATGAATATACTTTTCATACAATTATAGAGACTTCACAAAATCCATGAAACTGCCTCTTTTTTCACAGAATATATTTCATGGAGTGCCTTCTCAGAGAAATTCATATTAGCTTAAATACATGAACAATTGTGCTTCTAGATTCTTTGTACACATGGTTATTCCTTATGAAACACACCTTGGGTCAACCCAGAAAGGAGACCTGGAGGAATAGGGATTTCACCCTCCACAGAAGGATCAATTTTCCAAACCCTAATTGGCAGGATTCCTTGGCTATATTTTGAGATTAGTTAAATTTGTAATAATGGATACTATCACTAAAATTATCATATTTTTTCTCATTGAATTTATCAATAAAGGTGCAATCAAAAAGTTTAGAGCTCCCGCTTTTTTCAATAAATTATAATATAGCCATAATATTGCACAAACCTCCATAAGATACATTTGTAACTGCACTCACATTATGGCAGGAAGGTAAATCTTACATGTTTATTATAATAAACAAAAAAAAGGCAACAAAAATTTCCTGGCAGCTATTAAATTAAAGAAAAATAAGATACATTTTAAAATGAATTTTAAAATGAAAGAAAGTAAACAATTATGGAGCAATTGGGACTCTTAGAAAAAGTTCTTTAAACAGATTCTCACACAAAGTTTATGACAATAATGAAACATCTTTCAGATTTTTATTTATTTTACCCAAATGTACTTGGGCAGTGAAGGGATATGACAGGAATGTCATGATACTCTTGGGTTGGGCAGTACAGATTTGATATGGGGGTAGAGTGGGGAGGGTGGGGAAGGAACCAGGTGAACACTGGGGATTGCTGGGTATGTAGTTGAAAGTACAAACATGGGAATGATCTTTTGGCAATATAACAAGGAAGAGTTACTAGTTTACGGTGTTGGATGGGGGCACATTTGGACAGGAAACACCTGGGGCAGGATTCTAGGTAGTGTGTGAGTGATCATTTTGTCATAATGTGTAGTACCAGTGGGTGGAGATGCACATAATGAGTCAGAAACACTTGGACTCCCATCCTGGGAAGGACTGATATGTTCTCAAACAGAAGGGCGGGAGTCTCTTGAGAGCATGGGCAGTTCCTAATAGGGAAAGACAAACCAGTGTGTCAAAACCTAAGTGTTGTTGCAAGTAACTATGAATCTTGTAAAACAAGGAGTGAAGCCTTTTTGTCACCCTGGGCCCTGAGAGGAAGAAGAGGGAGGAATAGAATAAATGGCACAGAGCGTATTTAATGGGCAATGGAAGTGGTCTGCATGACCTTGCAATGATGGACACAGGCCAGGTTAAATATCATCAAAATTTACAAAATGTATGATATAAAATGTAAACTATAATGTAAACCATTGATCATGGTTAGTAGCTATGTTTAACTATTTGTGTATCACTTGTAACAAATATACCCACCACATATGAAAAGGTATTAATATGGAAGGGGGAAAAAGGGAAAGATGTTGGGCATATGGGAGTCTCCTGTATTGTGTATATGACTTTACTGTGACTTAAAACTTCTTTGCAAAGAAAATAAAAAAATGGACACTGGAGAATAAATGGAAGAAAATGTCACTCTGCATAAAAGACAACAGATATTACAGTGATGAAATTTAAAATGCCAAAAAATGTTGAAACTATTTTTCATTATTTTTTAATATCCCAAGATATAAATTTATTTTTATTTTTAGATTTTAAAATGTTTATCCTTTTTATTTCTTATATTTAAGCCTATGATCATTATTTCATTTTCCTATTAATTGTATTTGGCTATTTTAATGGCTTCATTTTTGAAGAAGCTTTGGATCACAGAAGGGTTACAGCTGGGGCAAGAGAGGATAATGGGTGTGGGGTGTGAGGGATGAGGGATACATGGAAGGAAAAAGTTCACCTGGATGTATATATAAGGTATATAAATGTGATCCAATATTCAAAGGACATTGTCACAGTGGGTGGGGAGTCACACAATCACCAAAAGAATAGTGAATTCCCATCCTGGAGTGCTCTGCCACATTTTCAAATGGAACAACAACTATCCCCCAAGTACAGGAGCAATGACTAGCAAAGGAGGGTGGTCCACTGATGGGCCCTTTATATTGATGACTATGCTCATGAGCCTTTCTTCTTGAAATTGAAACTTAGCCTGATGTAATAGGATGCCTCAGAGTTACCACCTGAGAGCCTCCTTGTTGCTTAAATGTGGCCTCTGTCTAAACCAAACTCAGCTTATAAATGCATTACCTTCCCCCCAGAATGGGACATGACTCCCAGGGTTGAGCCTCCCTGGCACTGAGGGATTACTACCAAGAACCAACTAGCAATGCAACTGAAAAAAGACCTCACATATAAGGAGGAAAAGGTAAAAACAAATGAGTTTATATGGCTAAGAGACTTCAAAGTGTGTCAGGAGGTCATCCCAGAAGTAACACTTTTGTACATCTCAGAAGGATCTCACTGATTACCAAGGTGGATATTACCCCAAATAGTGGGGCTCCTGGGGCCTCTGGAGACACCTGAGTCCTATGGTCAGGGCAGATAGATCCAAAATTTGGTGCCTTGCCAGTGGGCCCTACATTGGAGTTTGTGCTCCTGAGAGTGACAGAGTTGCATTCAGTTAAGGCTTCCCTACACATGACTCATCTCTTCCTTCTATTTGAATGTATCCTTGGCACTGGAGTTGGTAAGTGTCCATCCAAGAGACTAAATTTTTAAGTTGTCCATCTGCCAGCTGTGCCTTGAGTCTCAATGAATTTGCTACAGCTACTCTCCAGTTCATTGGATGTATCCAGGACAACTAAAAAGAGGGTGAGGATAAACAGCCACCATACCAGGGAAATGAGAAAGCCTACAACTGCAAGCAAGAAAGTCCCATCCATTGGCTGTATGAGATCAAAATCCCCTCTCAATTAGAAGTGGAGTTTACATCATCAATCTAGACTTCTCAGGATTGGGGGATGAACAATGAACTAGGGTGGACTTACTGGTGTTTTACTATAAACTTATTATGATTCTAAGAGTGGAAGAAATTACAATGTTGATGTGGAAGCACTGGCCACTGGAGGTTCTGAGGGCAAGGAGAGGGAAAACAGGTGCAATACAAACGCATTTTTGGGACTTGGGATTCATTCTGAATGAAATTGCAAAGACAGATGTATGCCATTATATATCTTCCCATAACATACAAAATTGTTTGGGAGATGGTGTAAACTACAATGTAAACTATAATCCATGCTCAGTTGCAATTTCCCAAAATGTATTTATCAATTGCAATGAATAAACCACACTAATAAAGGATGTTGCTTATGTTGGAAAGTAAGGGAGGTATGGGGAGCGGGGCATACGGGAATTCCAATATTTTTATTTAACATTTATGTAATCTAAGTATCTTAAAAAATAAAAATACATATTTTTTAAAAGGGTGGGTTGGGGGAAAATACACCAAATGTAAGATACAGACTATGGTTAGTGTAATATTTTCACCATGCTCTTGCATAGTTTGTAAAAAAATGTATCACCACAAAGGAAGGATTTGCTGGAGGTGTGACATGAGGGATTACCTTTATGATGTCATGCACGTTCATTTTGTAAGTTCACAATTTTAATATACTGTTTATGTATGCTCATATATGAATGATAAACTTTAATAAAAAAATTAATAGAAAAAAAGAATGTACCAGAATCAGAAGAAATTGTCATTGTTCATGCAAGATAACAGATCTTATAATGATGAAAGTTGCAATGAATAATTTTTTCCCAATTTTTATAGCATTTTGTATTTTATTTCTTATTTTTAAAATATTTATTGTACTATTAATTTTATTTGGTTATATTTTTGATTTGAATTTGGAGTATTTTTGGATTACAGAAGGGTCACAACTGCAGCAGGTTAGGATCAAAGGAACAGGGTACTTGTAATGCAGGCATGTGTGGGGACCTCACACAAAGGGCATGCCTATTAGTCAAATGAATATTTTCAAGTTGTTCATAGGTATTGTCTCAATGGGTGGAGACCAGTACAATAATAGAAACAATATTGAATTCCCATCCGGGGGAGCCCTGCTACATTCTTTAATAGAATGGCAAGAATCCCTCAAGTACTCGAGCACTGGTGAGTGTAGGAAAAAAAAGCATTATACAAGGCCCTTGATATTGATGACTGTACTTATGAACATTTTCTAGTGAAATTGAAACTTTACCTAGTATTACATATATCCTAAGATTTATCTCCTGAAAACCATCTTGCTGCTCAAATGTCGTCTCTGTCTAAGCAAAACTCACCATATAAATGCACAATGTTCCCTCCAGCTTGATATGTGAATTCCAGGGATGAGTCTCCCTGGCACCAAGGGATTATTACCAAGTGTCAACTAGCAATGCATTGAGAAAAAGACCTTGACCAAAAGGGGGAAATATTAAGTACAAATGAGTTTCTACAGCTAAGATTTTTCAAATGAATACAGAAATATTTCCAGACATTATGCTTATGCACATCTCAGCAGGATCTCCTTCACGGCCACAGTAAACAGTGCCTCTAACAGCAGGGTTGCTGAGGACTCTAGAGACATCTAGACACTCAAAGCAGGGTGACAAGCTCAGGAAATAGGCACCCGGTCAGTGTGCCTTACTTTGAAATTTATGCTCCCCATTATAAGAGAGTTACACTCATTTATAGTTTTCCCGCACATGGTTCTTCTGCCACTTTTAGTTGAAAGTATAATTAGCATTAAACTTTTTATATTTATGTCCCAGAGGCTTAAATCTTTGGTCTCCTCATGTGCGAATTTAGCCCTGAAGCTCAGTAGAGATGCAACACCTACTCTCCAGTTCATTGGACTCACCCAAGACAAGTAACAAGGAGATGATGATAGACAATGACCATCTCATGGAACAGAAACTGTCTGCAACTGCAAGCAAGATAGTCCCATCCATCTGTCACATGGGATCTAAACCCCACCTCAATTAGAAACAGAGTGGGAAACACCATTCCAAATCTCTTAAGTTTGCGGAATGAACAATGTACTAAACTAGACTTATTATTCTATTTTAGACTTATTATTATTCTACCAATGGAAAAATTTTATCATTGATATAAGACACTGGCCACCAGAGATTCTGAGGTAAAGGAGAGGGAAGAATACTTGTACTATGGGAAGATTTTGAGATATTGAAATTGTCCTGCATGACATTGTAATGATGGATACAAACCATTATACATTTTGTCATAACTTATAAAACTGTGCAGGGCAGAGTGTAATCTCTAATGTAAACTGTAGTCCAAGGTTAATAGCAAAACTTCATGAGGTGTTCCTCAATTGTAACAAATGTACCACATAAATGAACGACGTTGTTAACATGGGAAAGTATGGGAGGGGGAGTGGGTGGGACATATTGGAATCATATATGTTTTTTATGTAACATTTATGTAATCTGATGCTTCTTTAAACATAAATAAAAAATAAAAATAAAGAAATGTATAATAATATGGGAGAGGGTAAGAAACTCCAAGGAAATAGTTGGAAATGAAGTCTCAAAAATTGAAGTCTCCACATACTCCCACAGGTTATCAACTCAGTTACATGATTTGGAATGAAACGTTCTTGAGTAGAGAAAAAAAGTGAAATCTATGAAAGCAAAATCCCACCCCCCGATTTAGTCTAGGACATCTTTGGTTTTATCAAAGCAAGGGATACACTGTGAGGGTTTCACAGAAGCCTAACTGATTTTTCCCTACATTCCTAATCACTCCCACTTCTCAGATTCTATATGTTTATTTTTTTTGCAAAAAGCAAAACTGAAGATTTCCTCAACTTGATAGAGTCTACAAAATTCCTTATTTGGAAAAAGTACTTCAGAGTGACTCAATTCTTATAGGAACTGGGCAGATTGGCCTCTGGAGATGAGTAAGAGCAGAAAAGGATGGTCATGCATCTAATAATGTCATATTATTATAATTTTCATGGAAATTTAGATCAAAAGAGGGTCATGGTAAGCAAAATCCATACAAGAGTGTGTTCTCTGATATTCCTTGATGTATTGCAGAACATAATTTAATTTCCATAAATCAACTCTTTATATATTTTTGGGGATTCCAGGAAAAATTTATATTCTAAGAAATTATTGAAAACTGAAAATAATTTATAATTCTTTATATCTACTTACAATTACCATATTAAGAATAATAAAGGTGATTGTACATTTTGTCATAACCTTCAAAATTGTGTGGGACAGAGTGTAAATTATAATGTAAATGGCAGTACATGGTGAGTATAAATGCTTCAATGTGTGTTCATCAATTGTATCAAATTTACCACACTATTGAAGAATGTTGTCAACATGGGAATGTGTGGTTTGTGGAGATAGTGAAGCATATGGGAATCTCTTTTATTTTTTATGTAATATTTATGTAATCTAAAATTTCTTTAAAATTAAAAAAAAAAAACTGT
>JAQZBX010047820.1:0-20381 GCA_029593785.1 Cabassous unicinctus | reverse complement strand
AAAAAAAAAAAAAAATCCAAGTAGGACAATTCACCCCAAACAGAATAAATACAAATAGACCTACTCCAAGACTCCTACTATTTAGAATGACAAATATCAGAGATAAAAAGAGGATTCTAAAAGCAGCAAGAAAAAAAACAAAGCATCACATACAAGGGAAACTCAATAAGATTAAGTGCCAACTTCTCATTAGAAACCATGGAGGTGAGAAGAAAATGTTATGATGTATTTAAGGTATTGAAAGAAAAAAAAGCTGCCAGCCAAGAATTATGTATCCAGGAAAATTGGCCTTCAAAATGGAGGGTGAGCTCAAAGTCTTCACAGACAAACAAAAACTGATAGAATATGTTACCAAAAGACCAGAATTACAAGAGATACTAAAGGGAATCTGACAGCATGAAAGGAAAAAATCAAGGGCAGGAGATTTCGAGAAGAGTTTAGAAATTAAGATTTTTAGGAAGTGTAAACTAAAGGATAAGAAGACAGACAATAGAACAATATGACAACAGAGAGCTGAAGGACAAAAAGGATGAAATAAGTAATGCCTTTACAATAATAACATTGAATGATAATGGATTGAACTCCCCAATCAAAAGACATAGAGTAATAGAATGGATAAAAAAAAAAATATGACTCATCTATATGTTGTCTACAAGAGACCCACCTCAGATATAAGGACACAGCCAGGTTAAAAGTGAAAGGTTGGATAAAGGTATTCCATGCCAGTAGTAACCAAAAAAGAGCTGCAATAGTAATGCTAATATCAGACAAAATAGATTTCAAAAGCAAAACTTTTATAAGGAATGAAGAAGATAATTATATATTAATAAAAGGGACAATTCACCAAGAAGAAGTATCTATACTAAATATTTATGCACCTAACCTGAGTCTGCCAAGATACAAGAGACACACACACTGGCAAAACTGATGGGAGAAATAGATGTCTCTACAATAATAGTTGGAGACTTCAATACACCACTCTTAGAATTGAATAGAACATCTAGACAGAGAACAAGTAAAGAAACAGAGAGCTTGAATAATATGATAAATGAACTAGACCTAGCATACATCTATAGAGCATTGCACCCCAAAAGAGCAGGATATACTTTCTTTTAAAGTGCCCATGGATCCTTCTCCAAGATAGACCATATATTGGGTCACAAGACAAGTCTCAATAATTTAAAAAAGATTGATATTATACAAAACACTTTATCTGATCATAACTGAAATCAATAATGGATGGAAAAGGGAAAATTCATAAATATAAGGAGAGTAAACAATGCACTTATTAAAAAAGAAGAAAGAGCTAAAATTGAAGATCTAACAGCACATCTGGAGGAACTAGATAAAGAACAGCAAACTTATCCCAAACCAAGATGAAGGAAGGAAATAGTAAAGATCAGAGCAGAAATAAATGAAATTGAGAACAACAACAACAACAACAAAAATACAGAGAATCAACAAAACCAAAAGTTCGTTCTTTGAGAAGATGAACAAAATCGACAAATCCTTAGCTAGACTGACAAAGAAAATAAGGGAGAAGACACAAATAAATAAAATCAGAAGTGAAAAGGAGAACATTACCATGGTCTCACAGAAATAAGAAGGATCATAAGAGGATACTATGAACAACTGTATGCCAAAAAACTAGGTAATGTAGAAATTCCTAGAAACACACAAACCACCTACACTCACCCTAAAAGAAATAGAAGACCTCAACAAACCAATTACAAATGAAGAGATTCAAACAGTCATCAAAAATCTCCCAAAGTTAAAAAATCCAGGACTAAATGTCTTCATGGGTCAATTTTACCAATCTTTCAAAGTTGATCTAATACCAATCTTGTTCAAGCTCTTCCAAAAATTGAACAGGAAAGAGTGCTACCAACCTCATTCTCTGAAGTAAACATCACTCTAAAATAACAGACCAAGATCTCTAATGAATATAGATGCAAAAATCCTCAACAAAATACTTGCAAAGAGAATCCAAATGCACATTAAAAGAATTATACTCCATGTTCAAGTGGTTTTCATCCCAGGTATGCAAGGTTGGTTCAACAGCAGAAAATCAATTAGTGTAATAAACCGCATTGATGAATTGAAGAAGAAAAATTGCAAGATCCTCATAATTGAAGCACAAAAGGCATTTGACAAAATACAGTATACTTTCCTGATAAAAAACTCCAAAAGATAGGAATAGAAGGAAGCTTTCTCAATATGGTAAAGTGCATATATGAAAATTTTACAGCTAGCATTGTACTCAATGGTAAAAGACTGAAAGCTTTCCTGCTGAGGTCAGGAATGAGACAAAGATTCTCACTGTCACCATTATTATTCAATATAGTGCTAGAGGTTCTAGCTAGAGCAATTACGCTAGACAAAGAAATAAAAGGCACCCAAATAGGAAAGGAATGAGTAAAACTTTCACTATTCATTAATGATATCATCCTATATCTAGAATCTCCTAAAAAATCCATAACAAAGCTACAAGAACTAACAGATGAATTCAGCAAAATGGTGAGATACAAGATTAATATGCAAAAATCAATAGAATTTCTATACATTACTGATGTGCAATGAGAAGAAAATCAGAAAAAATATTGCATTTATAATAGTGATTAAAACAATCAAATATTTTGGAATAAACTTAACCAAGGATATAAAAGACCTGTATTCAGAAAAGTACAAAGTATTGCTAAAAAAACTGAAGAAGTGTTCATGGATTGGAATACTAAATATTGTTAAATGTCAATTCCACCCAAAATGATTTCCAGATTCAATGCAATCCCAATAAAAATCCCAACAGCCTTTTTTGCAGAAATGGGAAAAGCAATTATTACATTTATTTCGAAGGTAAGGGGCCCCAAATAGCCAAAAATATCTTAAAAAGAAGAACCAAGATAGAGGACTCTCTCTTCTGGACTTTAAAGCAAAGTTCTTAGCTACTGTGGTAAAAACAGCATGGTACTGGCATAAAGACAGACATAATTACCAATGGAACCAAATCAAGAGCTCGGGAATATACCCTCATCTACAGTCAAGTGATTTTTGACAAGGCAGTCAAGTCCTCCAAGCAGGACAAGAACAATGTATTCAACAAATTGTGCTGGGAGAACTGGGTATCTATATCCCAAAGAAAAAAAGATGACATCTATCTCACATTGTATTAGTCAGGGTTCTCTTGGGAAACAGAATCAACAGAAGATATCTGTCAATAATATGAGATTTTATAAGAGTCTCTCATGAGGCTGTGGGGTTGCACAGCTCCAGGTTCCGCAGGCAGGCTGCAAACTAGGGGCTCTGATGAAAGTCCAACGAAAGGTCCTCGATGAGTTTCTCGGAGAAGTTGGCTGTCCAAAGAGGAGCTGGGAAATTCTCTCTGAATGTTGAAATCACTTCCCCTTTTTAAGGCATTGAACTGATTGGATAAAAAACGTCATCCATTGCTGATGCAATCTCCCTGATTGATGCAGATGTAATCAGCCATCCTTGCAGTAAACTCACAGTGACCGAAGTCCATAAATGCTCTTGTATTAAATTAGCCCAGTGCTTGCTTGACCAAACACCTGGACGCAATTACCTGGCTGAGTTTACACATTAGCCTAACCATCACACACACCTTATACAAACATTTACTCAAAATGGATCAAGGACCTAAATATAAAAGGAATAATATGAAAATGTAGGAAAACATCTTCAAATATTGTGGTAGGTGTAGTTTCTAAAACCTTACACCTGAAGCATGAGCAACAAAAGAAAAAAAGATAAATGGGATCTCTTCAAAATTAAAGTTTTGTACTTCAACCGACTTTGTCAAAAGGGTGAAAAGGCGGCTGACTCAATGGGAGGAAATATTTGGCAATCACATATCCAATAAAAGTTTAATATCCATGATATACAAAGAGATCATATAACTCAATAATAAAAAGATCAGCTACCTGATTATAAAACGGGCAAAAGATCTGAGAAACCAGTTGCCCAAAGGAGAAATACAAATGGCAAAGAAACACATTGAAAAATGTTCAACATCACTAGTGATTAGGGAAATGCAAATCAAAACTACAGTGAGGTATCATTTCACACCTATTAGACTGGCCTCTATTAAAAAGTCATAAAATTGTAAATGTTAGAGAGGATGTGAAGAGACAGGAACACTTATTCACTGTTGATGGGAATGTAAAACTGTACAGCCCTTTGGAGGACTGTTTTGCAGTTCCTAAGGATGCTGAATATACACTTGCCACGTGACCCAGCTAACCACTACTAGGAACATAGCAAGAAGAATTGAGAGTAGAGACAGAAACACATCCACACCATCTACACACTGATGTTCATAGCAGCATTATTCACGATAGACAAAAGTTGGAAACAACCCTGGTATCTATCAGCTGATGAATAGATGAACGATTTGTGGCAAATTGTGGTGTATACATATGATGGAATATTATGCAGTGGTAAGAAGAAATTAAGTCATGAAGCATATGAAACCATGGATGATCCTAGAGGACATTATGTTGCATGAAGCAAGCCAGACACAAAAGGACAAATACTATATGATTGTGCTATTATGGACTAAATATATTGTGTAAACTCATAGTTAATAATTAGAATATAAGTTAGCAGAAAAATAGAAAGAGGGTAGAGAATGGAAAGCTGAGAGTTACTCTGTGCAGAGTTGGTAAAATATTTGTAAATTTTTGGAAATAAATAGAAATCGTTAAAGCATATCATGTTTTTTGTAACTAACAGGGCTATTGTACGGGTATGATAATGGTTGAAAGGAAATGTCTAAGGTTATGTATATTTTTAGAAGGAAATTTAAAAACTGTGACATGGGAATGTATAAGATAGTAAAATCTCATGTAAAACACGAATATGAGTTATATTGCATATATAAGAGTTCTTTTACAAAATATAGATACATGTATACTAGAGAGAAGGAAAAATAATAGCAGCTATGTATAGCAAGGGAAGCATAGACAGATTGTGAGGTGACGACTTTTGTTTGTTTGTTTTTTGTTTATTATTATTGAAATAATGAAAGTGCTCTAAAAGATGATTTAAGTGATGAATGTGCAAATATGTGATTACACCAAATAACATTAATTGTATACTTTGGATGGATTTATGCTTTATTAATATGTATCAATAAAATTGACTTGTTAAAAAAAAATAACTAAAACTGTCCTGGGACCATCTGAAGGAGTAAAATCACCTTTCCTTTTCTTAAATTTTTGTCAGAAAGTATTAGAGAAATAGAGGCCATTTTACATTCCAATAATACATATCTTGTTTAATACATCCAAGCCCTACAACATATCCACATAAGAATTATGACTCATCACTTACTTCAAACATTCTTCATTCCTTATTAATCCTAATACAGTGTATTATGCATTTTCATTTCATTGGTGCTTGACAAAGTGTGAAGCGCATGCATTTGCAGTTGAATGGAATTATGTACCTCAAATAAAATTAACCACTGATTCTCTTTATTGATATTTTATGAGTTTTATATTTCTTAAATTTGCTTATCTTGAGTTTGGAGTCATTTGAATAAAAATCAAATCAGTTACAGATGTGGTCCATCCTGAGGCACAATTTCCCTACTACTGTGGACTTGTAAGACTTAGAAAACAGGTTATCTGCTTTCACTATAAAATGAAGGGGCAGCCATAGGATAAAGATTCTCATTCCCATAGGGAGAAATTGGAAGGAAAACAGGGGTTCTTGGTCCAAACAATTTCAAAACACTTTAGGGAAATCTCCATTAGATTTCAAGATCTGAATGTCACCTATGAAACAATGTTTTTTCCTCTGGGCTGGATGGAGTAGCAGTCCCACCCTTACTAAGGGCTTGTGCAGTGGCCATGCTCTTCCCCAATACTAGGGTAAGGTCTCCAATATCTTCAAGCATTGAGATGACGGCCAGGCTCTTGGTTCCACCTTCCTCAAGTATTGCATGGGTGGCTAGACTCTAGACTCCACCCTACTCAAGCACTGTGATGGGGTCCAGCCTCTACACAATCTCCCAGACATCTGAGAAACCTGGGGTGGTAAAACTCTTCCTGCACAATGGGACAGAAGGCTCACCCTCTCCAATATCCAGGGCATACTCACACTTTTCATTACATGATGGGTCCATTCTCATGGCCTGAGAAGATGTCTTCAGTCCAGACCTAAGCTTCCATGGTTCTGCCTTTGAAATCATTTTCTTTAATCTCTCTCTTTTTTCGTCCAGGCTGGCATTGGTTCCGTTCATAGAGATCTCACAAAAAAAATTGTCAGTTTCACATGTAATGCACAGGGATCCACACCATCTGACAGCAGGTCTTTCCACAGATCCTTCCTGGATAACTGCATTTCCCATCCTGATTTGCACTGAAATGGCTGACTGGTTCCATATTCTGTTAAACTCTTATATGGAGCACTTTCCTCTGGGGACTCACTCCCTAGAAGCTCAGAATTTTCTAAGCCATGAATTTCTGGTTTCTTTGTGCTGAGGAGTTCAGTATTCAGCTTATCCCTTTTCTCTTTCATTTCACTATAAGCTACAAGAAGTAGCCAGGCCACAATTTCCACATTTAGTTTGGAAATCTATGCAGCTAAATATCCAAGCTAGCCACTTTCAAATTCTGCCTTCCATCAAACATCAGAACACAATTTAGCTAAGTTCTCTGCCATTTTCAAACAAGTCATCTTTCTTCCAGTTTGCAATGACACATTCATTCATCATTTCTGTCTATGGCCTCATAAAAAGTAACCTTGGTGTCCATATTTCTACCAACAGTCTTTTCAAAGCAATCTAGGCCTTCTCTATGAAGCATATCACAATTCTTCCCACCTCTATTTTTTACCCTATTTCAAAGTCATTTTTTAACATTTTTGATATTTGCAATAGTAGCAACCCACTCTCAGTACCAAAATCCGTTCTACTCTGCTAGGCTGCCTAAATGCAATATACCAGAAGTGTATGGCTTTTACAATGGGGACTTATTAGGCTACAAGCTTATAGTTCTGAGACCATGAAAATTAACAAATCAAGGCATCATTGAGGAGATGCTTTCTTCCCAAAATCTGGCTGCCAGCAATTCTGGACTCCTCTGTCAATTGGAAAGGCACATTGTGGCCTCTGCTGGTCTTTCCCTTCTCTTTTGGGTTTCATTGCTTTCAGTTTCTTGCTTTCATAACTCTCAGCTTCTGGGGCTTTCTCTTTTCTCCTTCCCTACTTATTCATCCCATTTATAAAGTACTCCAGTAAGAGGCTTAAGACCCACCATGGGCCATTTCCCAAATGAAGTAACCTAATCAAATGGTCCCACATATAATATAAATAGGTTCATACCCACAGGTATGAATTAGCTCTATGAATATAATTTTCTGGTGTCCATACAGCCTCAAACCATCACAACTAACAAGGAAAAAATCTGGTAAAGTTCAATACATACCTTTAAATTATGCTAACAGATGTCTGCCTTTATCTTTTGGCTCTCCTATCCTCGATTGTGACTTGGTTCTTAGATATGGACAGAATTTCCAGGCTTACATTATCTGAAGTCTGAGATCTGGTAAGAGAAAAGCAGCTCTCTTTATCACCAGCAAATGACCATTATTATCTTTGATTGTTTGTACTGAGACAAGCAGTCATTTTTAATCAAGATTGTGAAAAGAGATGTAATCCACTGACTTGCCAAGATGTGTTCACACTTTCAACTCTGCATCCAAAGATCAAATCAAATCAAGTGAAGCGCACGGCTCAAGGTAGAAGAACAATAAATGCTACCCCAGGAAAATTCCACTGCTTTTATTAACACAAAGAGAAATGGATATCAGGCAACCAAAATTCCATAGGTTTGTATATGAAGAACATGGAAGAGATATGTTAAATTGAGATGCACAATTAAGAGATATATACTTTTTAAAGGTTAAATTCTTGAGCACATTTCTATGTCAATGGGAGAAATCTATTGTAAAAGCTGGCCAAGGTCTCGATAAGGCATTGGTTTTAGGGTAAGAAACACATCTTTTAATGTATCAAAATGAAAGGGGAAGTGGAAAAAATCCAGTAAAGGTAATTTTGCACATTGTGAACAGGGATTTTGAAGTAAGAGATTAGACCTACTGTATCATGAAAGGAAAATAATGAGGGGTGTGGAGGTTGAAGTTTAAAGAATCTAAAATAGTTATATTTGAAGACTTTAGTAAAGTAAATTATCTATGAAACACAATATGTTTCACAGGAGCCATTGCGGGTTCAAGTAAGAGACTAAATCATGAATTTAGAGTGACTTTCCTTTTGTTTGATGTGTAATTTTTCCCAGCATAACTCCACCACTTTGGTGCAAGTAGAGAAAAAAAAAGATTTAGGTCCTTCTAGGGTTCAAGAGCTTTCCAGAAACATGCAACAGAAAACAATAGGGTATGATAGAATATATGAGCATTGTATGTAATGCTGACTTCAGAATATAAGTTTGATAAGTAAGAAAGTGAATAAGGAAAGGGACTATTTGACAGGGTAAAATTCACCCAGATAATTGGAGTACAGATGATGCAAATGATGGAAGTATTTGAAAATTTTGGACATGAAAACCAGCAAGAGAGGTACTTGTATTTATGAAGAATTAGCCTTTGATAATGATTTTGAGGGGAAGGCATTTTCTATTGACATATTTTGGTGTTTTCCTGGGAATTGATGGCTGAAGAGGAGGAGTTATAAAATTGAAGACGTGGCAGAGTACAGAGAGCTCAAAGTAACCAATGACTTGTCAACTTACATATTGAAATCATATAGCATTGGGGTAGAGAAGACAGTGATCAACCTGCTTAAATCTTAAATGAAAGAGAATAAATAGTCTGGAAGGTTACAGATGATAAATGCCAGGAAAAATAAATAGTTTAATGACTCAGTTCCTTTCAATGATATTTTTAATAAATAAATAGAATTTTAAAAAGGGAAATTAATAACTTGGAGGTGGGAGTGTGAAGTAAGGTTGAACCAAAACCAATCCCTTCATGCAGAGATACATGTAATATGCAATAATGCAGCATCTTTATTTGAGAGAGTTTCTGGGAATACTATCATATGGGAGATCCAGGATTTAGGTACTGCAAGGAAAACTTAAGAATTTAGTATAAGTTGCTGCTGGTATACCAGGAAGAGAATATGGAAGGATTTGGAGGGTAAGAAAGAAGTGACAGATGGAGTCAGATACAAGTAAGTAATGATCATTATGAAGTTGATAATGTGGTAGAACAGGGATTGCCAAACTACAGTCTGAAAGATGAATGCAGTCTGGTGCCTGCTTTTGTGGAGCTTTCTTGAAACACGGCCACACACATTCATTTGCAAGTTGTATATAGTTTCTTTCGTGCTACACCGGCAGAGTAGAGCAGTTACGACACTTACTGTGTGACACACAAGGCCCATAAGGCCATAAAGCTCTTTATCGAAAATATTTGCCAATCCTTGCAATTAATAAAATAAAGACTTAAAATTGAGGGATTTTTACAGAAAGTAAAAAACACAGATATAAATTACCAATATATTTAAGGAGAGTATGTATGTGGCCCGAGATGATTTGTTCCAAGTCACTGTTGATAGACTGGCAAACTACCAGTGATTGCCAGTTTATGCCTTGAACAAAAGGTAATGGTGATTGCAGGGTCTGAAAATCCCATAATTGGGATAAATAAAGTTAAGGTGATTCCTGAGACTGCAAACTACACCCCATAGTTTTGTGAAAAGTGATTCTAAAGGTGTCAGCTTAATGTAACTGCTTTATGATGGTGATAAATTTTCTTGGGGCATTACTTATCTAAGTGGGATATATTATGTTGTTGACATAAACATATTAACCAAAGAAATAGCAGAGAATCTGAGTGGGAATTTCTGTTTGTAGATTTTCTATTACATCATATTCTTTCACTATGTTTTTCTCCAGCTATTTTTGGTTTTGTTTTTTGTTTCCTTTTTTGCACTTTTTGGAAGATTTTGCAATAGTAAATCATTATGCATTGACTGTTTGACTTGAAGAACTAGAATACCATCACTGAACCTGTATTTCTCGTTTAATCCATTAATTCATTAAATGTATTAACTATGTGCCTGGCGCTCTTTAGGCAATGTGGATTCAATAAAAAGTTATACAAAGTTTCTTATGAGTCAGACAATAAAATATTAGCAAACAATGTTCAATGAGGAAAAACAAAGCAATAAAAGATAAAGGCACTGACAGGAGCATTAGGTTATTTTATGTAGAGTTATCAGAGAAGATTGCTTTGAGAAGATGATATCTGAGCAAGGAAATGAATGAAGTGAGAAAGAAGTCTATACATAGATGGGAAAAGACTGTTATGAGCAAAAGAGTATGGGAACACTGTGGTGGATTTGAGCTTCGCTTGCTTGAGGAACAAAGTGAAAGTCACTGTGACTAAACGGGAGTGATGAAGTTAGAGAGGTATCTATGGACCTGATCATATAGTATCTGTGTGCTATAGTAAGAAGTTTGGATTATGCTATGATTATGTTTTAAAGATTACCTGTTTGATTTTGGAAAATGAATTGTAGGAGCCAAGAGTTGAAACATGGTCAGTAAGCAGACTGAGGAGACTAGCTCCAGCCCAAAAATCTACAAGTAATGGTTTAGTCCCCACCACAGGCAATTACAAGGTTTTGCCTGGCAAGCATCATAGAGGGAAGCTGTCTTCTCTGTATAAATATGGAGTACAGCCAGTGCATAGGAGTTTTCAGGATGAAATGACAGTTAAGAGTTCAAGCCCCATGCCCTAGGACAGCCATGCTTATATGTGCATGCATTCCAAGCTGCATGCTTTCATTAGAAGGCCTCTTTATCAGGGGTCTTGTCTGATGCACTTTTCTCCACTTTGACTTACTATTTGTCCTACTCCTAGCACTTCTCTCTCTCCATCCACACAATCAGGGTAGTTTAGTTTGAAGGTTGTGGATTGAGGTTGAGGGTTGAATTATGTCTCCCATAGAAGGCTTGTTCAGGTCCTAACCCTGTCCTGTGGGTGTGAACCCATTTGTAAATAAGACCTATTTGAATATATCATTAGTTATGGTGTGCCCAAACTGAATAATGTTGGGCCTCAATCTAATATGACAGAAGTACTTTTATAAGCAAAGGAAATTAGATGCAGAAAGAGAAAACACAGGGAACATTCAGAAGCTGGAAGTCAAAAGAACCTAGAAGACAATGGATAAAACACTACCATGTGCATTGCCATGGCATTAAAAAGCCACAGGATCCCAAAGATCTCCAGCCAGCCAGAAGATACCAACCCCAAGCAGAAGCAAGCCTTCTAGTCTCTGAAAACATTATCCTATAAATTTCTGTTTTTAAGCCAACACATTGTATGTTATTTGTTTTAGAAACTAGAAAACTAAAACAAGGGTCTGAAACAGAAGGGCAATTTCTTCCATCTGTGTTGAGTTAACCTGTCCTTTGTCTGGTTGCATTCACTGGGGATACATGACAAATGGAACACTGGAAGGTCAGTACATTTGTGTTTGTTTGTTTTGCCTCTTGCTTGCACTGTTACAGTAGATGAGTAACATTGTAGTAGTTTGATATTAATGATGAATTCCAGAAAGAAATATTGGATTATGTTTGTAAACTAGTCTTTTTCTCTGGGCATATTAGAGTGTATTGGATTCAGAGGTTTTACTTTTACTGGATTAAATAATGATTAAGGCTTTGATTGGGCCACTTCAGTAGGCTGTTGAGTCCCTGACCACTTGGTGCGTAGGAACTCACAGAGAAACCACACTGCAGAGAAGGGAGTTGGAGTTTTAGGTGCCGGATTCTGGGAAGGAAGGACACAGTGGAGCTTGGTTGTGAGAAAAGAGAAAAGGCCCCGTGAAGAGAAACAAGCTCTTCACCTGATAGTATACAGCTGGCCTTGTGGAGATAGTAAAAAAGCTGAGCCCAGAAAGAAGCAAGCCCCAGAAAGAGATGAACCCAGAAAGCCTCAACCCCTACAGACATTGGCAGCTATCTTGTTCCAAAACATGGCAATAGACTTTGGTGAGGGAAGTAACTTACGCTTACTGGCCTGGTAACTATAAGCGTCTACCCCAAATAAATACCCTTTATAAAAGCCAACAGATTTCTGCTATTGTGCGTCAGCACCCTTTGGCTGACTAATACAAATGTCTCCAATATTACTTTCTGTTTGGCTCATTCTTCTAATTGACACCTGATTGCATGACACAGGGTATGATAATTCCTGGTAAGTTTGCCTCTGGCTCTCTCTTTCCCTTCTCATGCTCTTCTTTGTATTTGAGTGATTGACCACTGAAGTCTATGTTAGAAATGCTCAGGTCACTCAGGTTCTGACTGAGTCCGGTCAATGGGAGGCACTGGCAAGTTTAGAAGAAGAGGAAGAAAGAATATTCCAGATGATTTCTTTATCTTTTTGAGGACAGCAGCATCTATATCAGGGATTTTTTGATTCATTATCTATAGTTTCAGCTGGATAGGTACCCTATTATTCCAAGTTCTAAGTGATGACCATGGACCTTGGCTTCATTAACATGACATTCTCCAGTCTAGGGCCTTAAAAATTTTGTGCTTTTGCCAGTGTCTGGGTGTTTTTGACATTCTATTTTTAGCTTTTTGATTCCCTCATCATCTATAACCAACCCCCTATATTAAGTTCACTCTATTTAAAACTCCTTGATTGACTTCTCCTACCTAGCTTAAACTAAATTAAAACAAACCTCTGACAATAGTATATGAAGGAGACAACTGTGGCTTCTAAAATTATGGTAGCAGAAAAGGTAGTTAAAAGTAGTTGGATTTGGGTTATTTTTAATATTGGACAAAGAAATTTGCTGATTTCATGTGGTTTCTGAAAGTCAGAAAGGAGTCAAGACTTCTAGATTAGTGACAGAGGTCAAATATTTGTAAGATACACATTTGGAAAATGTGTAAGATAGGCCAACTGGCAGGTTTGGGGGTGTATATTAGTGGTTCTATTTGGACCTTGTTCAGTTTGAGAGGTCAATTAGAAAACCAGGTGGTGATTGTTAAGTAGGTAATAAGTGCAGAATCAAAGCTAAGGATACAAATTTAAGGTTGAAAATAATATGATGTAATGGCACATATGGAATGGTGGCTAAAGACTTTCAAAAATATGACCTCCATTAAAGTAATGGTAGCACTAACACAAATTATCAAAATGATCTTTTTCAGATGTGTAAAAATAAACAGAATGTTTACAACAATTCAAGGAGTGATTATTCAAGAAAAATAGCTAAAATTTATTAACAACAGCAAACTTGGGTGCATTTAATTTGCCCTATTCCCAATTGCCCCTTCACAGCTCTGTTTTAACAGCAACTGTTAACATCAGCAGCCTAGAGACCAGTGGAGGAATCAGGATTTTAGGCCTCCCCTCAAAGTACCAGCTCAGGACTCAATGAATTGTCACTATTTGACCTCCCTGAAAAATTCCCATCTATAAAGCTTGTTTTTATTTGACATGACTCAAATCCTTCATTGACAAAGCCCTACGCCTGAGGCATTTGTCAATAAAAAGCAACAATTGTTTAACATCGCAGCTGCCTAAGGCAGTGATATCAGTTGGGGTTAAAAAGAGGAAAACTAAATACTTGATAGGAAAATCAGCTGATGCCAAAATTCATATAGGAGGCTTTGAAAACTCCTGTTACATTCTTGGATATATAGAAGGCTTTTTATATATATGGCCTGAACACATGCACAAAAGGCCTGATAAGGTCCAAACTCACATCTCTAGCAAATCTTGAAGCTTTGCATAAGAAGTGAGTGAGGGCTAAGGTGGAGTTGTAAATTGCTCAGAATATTGAAATCATATATCAACAATTCACACACATATCCTCTCAGCCAAGGTTATGAGACCATTGGTTCAACATATTGAAGGAAATCTCTGCTGAATCATTATCTGACCACCAACAAAACTGAGCAGGAACTTCCATGGCTGCAGATGACAAAGAATTAGTCCAGGAAAACAATGAAAAAGACAACAATAACAAAAATAATAAAAACATCAACAAAAATATCTGTGAGGCAGAAGGGGAGAAGAGAACTGATGAACACAGGTAGCATATCATATTATTTAAAATTTACAGGTTTTAATGAAGAAATGAGACATGCAAAGAAACAAGAAGGTATTGTCCATACACAGGAAAAATTAAAAAGGAACAGATTTTAGAATCTGTCCATGAGGAAGCCCATACATAAGACTTACTGGACAAGGCTTCAAATAAGCTATTATAAATACACTTAAAGACCTAAAATAAATCATGTCTAAAGAATTTAAAAAAAGTATGAAGATGATATCTTATGAAATAGGAAAAAAAAAAATAGTAAAGAGAGAAATGATATTTAAAAAGAACCAAATAGACGTTCTGGAGTTGAAAGGTGCAATAACAGAAATGAGAAATTCACTAGAAGGATTCAACAGCAGATTGAATCATCAGAAGAAATAAACAGCAAACTTGAATAAAGGTCAATTGAGATTATGTAGTATAAGGAACAGAATAAAAAATGAAGAAAATTAAACAGAGCCTCAGAGACCTAATGAACACCAAACATATTAACGCATGCATAACAGAAGGCCCCAAAGCTGAGGGGAGAGGATCAAAGAATATTTAAAGAAATAATGTATGAAAACATTCAAAAGTTGATGTAAAACATTAATCTACACATCTAGGAAACTCAAAAAACTCCAAGGAGAATAAACTCAAAGAAATTCACACCTAAAAATATAATAATCAACTGTCAAAAGACATGGACAAAGATAGAATATAGAAAGCAACAGTAAAATGGCTCATCATCTTTAAGTAATTCTTTATAACATTAACATTTGATTTCTCATAAAAGATCATACAAGCCAAGAAGCTGGAGTGACCTTTTAAAAGTACTGAAAGAAAAACACCTTTGACCAATAATTCTATATTCAGCAAAACTACCTTTGAAAATATAGAAGAAATTAAGAATTTCATAGATTAAAAACTAAGAAAATGTGTTACTAGAAGATCTGCTTATAAGAAATACTAAAGAGAGTTCTGTAGACTAAAATGAAAGAACACTGGACAGTAACTCACAAGCATAAAGAATTCATATAAAGGTATTTAAATAAATAAATGTGAAACAGAACATGAATTGTTTTAGTAACTTTCCTTGCCCTATTTGACTAAAAAAAAAAACTGCATAAACAATAATTAAAATACTGTGTTGATAAGGTTGCATTGTATAAAGATGTGATTTGTATGACAAAAATAGCACAATGTACAGAGTGGAAGAAGATTGTAGCAGTCTATTAAAATTATATGGTGCAAATCTGACCTAGGCAGATTGATTTAAAGTAAGATTTTGATTGCAATTCACAGGGCACTAAACAAATAGGTCCAAATAAATATAGTGTAAAAGAAACAACAAGGAAAATATGTTGAAAATATCTATTTAACTCAAGAGACAGAAATCATGCTGAAAACAAATAACAAAAGAGCAGGCATAGTCTACCATATCAGTAATTATAAGAAATATATTAAATAGATTAACTCATCTGATCAAAAGGCAGTAATTTGTAGAATAGGTAAAAGTAAAATTGTTCAACTATATGTTGTCCACAGGAGATGTATTTTAGATTCAAATTCACAAATTAGTTGAAAGTAAATGATAGAAGAAGAAAATACATTATGCATTCAATTAACAACAGAACCAGACTGGTTATATTAATATCAGAAAATAATAGGCTTTAAGACAAAATGTATTACTAGAGACAAAGGCATTTTATAGTTATAAAAGGGTCAATTGACCAGGAAGATATAATAATAATAAACATATATGTACCTAATAACAAAACCCTTAAATAAATGAAGAAAACACTGATAGAATTGAAGGGATGAAAAGACAAAAAATAGCAATATTTTGGGACATCAATACCTTACTTTCAATAATGGGTGAAACAACTAGCAGAAGATCAAAAAGGAAATAAAGACTTGAAATCCTCTATAAGGCAATCAGATATAACAGAAGTCTGCAGAACACTCCAACAAATTAAAGCAGAATTCACACTCTTCCCAAGTGCACATGAAATATTCTCCAAGATAGACCATATGCTCAGACATAAACAAGTCTCAATAAATTTAAAATTATTGGAAAAAATGGAAAAATCAAATATGGTGAAATGAAACAACACACTCCTAGATAAGTAATGGGTCAAAATATCAGAGTGGAAATTAGAAAATATCTTAAGATGAGAAAAATGAAAACATAACATATCAAAACCTATGGAATGCTTAAGTCTCTTGGGAAAGGGAGAATGTCTATTTTATAGGGAATAGAGGAGTTATTTGAATTCCTGTGAAAGGCATCTTCCTAAGGCTATAAGCAAGCACAACATAGAATTAGTCACAGGCTCCATAAGATAAAGACGATCTTGCACTTCACACTCACCACGGGCTGATCTCATTGATAGGAGGGCTAAAATGATGTAGAACACTAGCCAATGCGCAACCAATTTGGGTAACTTCTGAAAGATACTTTTCTCATTGGTTAGTCTGTCGTTGTTAGCTCAAGAAACATTCTGTCATATCACTATCTACATACAAACATAAGGAGCAGGCAGCTCGGGGATTAAATCCCAGAATTAATACTTTAAAAATTAAAGTGTACAGTGTGCAACCAAAGATTACAAGACAAATAAAGAAAAGGAATTGATGACACATCCAAATGAACAAGTTAAAAAACAGAAACATCAACAAATTAGATGAGATTTTGCATATATTTGAAAAAAGACTTTTAAAATATGATCCTGAGAAGCTTGGGTGGGTATGGGGCAAGGGTGGGGCAGGCGTGGGGCCAGATCTATACGGGACCAAGCAAATAGCAGCCATGGAGATGGAGGTGATGTTACTGACCCTAGAATCATTACCCACTGATCCCCTGCTCTTCATTTTATCCTTCTTGGACTACTGGAAACTAATCAATTGTTGCTATGTCATTTGAAGACTTGGCCAGCTTTCAAGTCATGATCTGCTGTGGAGAAGACATTAGAAAAGATACTGGCTTATCTCTGAAGAAGAGAAAACATAGAAGAACCAGTGTTAGAAGTCTCGCTTCATAGAAACTTACTCTGATGTAAGAAGATACATTGAGCATTATGCTGCTATTAAAAGGGCCTGGGATAATCTCAGTAAATATTTGGAACTTAGGAGTCTTCAGATGGCTTTATCTCTGAAAGAAGGTGCTCAAGAAGAAGATCTACATGCTGTGGAAGTTCAAATAGGTTGCAATCTTCCTGACAATTATTGATATTCATACCATTTTCACAATCAGCAGAAGTTAGTGGTTCCTGAGTTGTTGGGAAGTATGGCACTGTCTAATCACTATTGTTCTGAGGATTTGTTAGATATCATTATTGCTGCTGGGTGATTCCATCAGAAATAGAGCTGAAATATTGTCTCCCTTTAACTTTTTGCATACATACTGGATTGATTCAGTAAATAACAATGTTAGCTGTAGAGGGCCAAAGAAAAAAATTAAGTTTTCTACCAATATCTAGATCAAATGGCTTGGAATCCAGCTGCTATTGATATGTTTAAGATAGGTGCTACTTTTACTGATTGGATTACCTCTTATATCAGCAATGTTGTATCAGGTGACTTCCCTATCATCATAGAGCAAAGTTTCACATATGTTCATGATCCAGAGTGTGTAGCAACAACTGGGAATATTACAGTTTCAGTTTCCACATTGTTTCTGCCAGAACTTAACTAAGTACATCCAACCTACTATTTTTTCACATACCAAATCAGGATTGAAATGTCAAAGGATGTACTACTTGAGAAGGCTTGTCAGTTGGACAGTCATTATTGGAGAATAACAAATGCTAAAGGTGATATAGAAGAAGTTCAAGGACCTGGAGCAGTTGGGGAATTTCTGATCATCATTCCAGGTTGGGTATATGAATACACAAATTGCAACACACTTTTGAAAGCATAAGCATATATGGAAAGATATTACATCTTCCGTTTTCTTTACTTTAAAGACAAGATCTTTAATGTCACCATTCCCTGATTCCATATGGCATGTCTGACATTCAGGGTATATATAGCCTGACTGAAAATGCCCTTTGGCTCCTGGGATGACCCTAAGGATGGTTCTAAACTAAGTCTGGGATGATGGACATATGCTCAAGGAGATAAAGAAAACTCAGAGAAAGAAATAAAGGATAACAGAAAAGTAATGAAGGGTGAATAGGAGAATTTCAATAAAGAGAAATTTTAAGAGGAGCAAAACAGAAATCTTCAGGTGAAGGCCACAATAGCTACAGTGAAAGAACACCTACAAATTTTCAACACCTGTTTAGAGTTGGAAGAAAAAAGAATCAGTGAAATCAAAGACAAGAAAATTGAAAGGGTTTAGGCTGAGGCACAGAAAGAAAAAGGAAGAAAAGATGAGAAAGAATCTGACAGACCTGTGGAACACCACCAAACATAATATATGCATTATAGGAGTCCCAGAAGGAGAAGAAAGGGATAAAGTGGAAAAAGTAATATGCTAATATAAAGGCAGAAAACACCAAACTTTAAAAAACACATGAAAATGCACATTCAAGAATCACAATGAAACTCTACAGGATAAGTTTGAAGAGAACCATATTCAAACACATAGTAGTTAGACTGTTGAATGCCATGGAAAAGAGAACATTCTGAAAGCTGTAAGAGAAAAGAAACAAGTTATGTATACGGAAGTCCCAATAAGATTGAGTGCTGATTTCTAATCAGAAACCATGAAGGCAAGAAGGCAGTGGAATGAGATATTTAAAATGCTGAAAGAAAACAATTGTCAATCAAGAATTTCATATTCAGTAAGGCTGTCTTTCAAAATGAAGAGAGATTAAGACATTCCCAGTTAAATGAAAGTTATGGTAGTTTGTCACCAATAAACCTGCCCCACAAACAATGTTAAAGGGAATTTTTCATACTGAAAGGGAAGGACACTAGACAGTGGATTGAATCATTAAAAAACAAAACAAAACAAAACAAAACAAAAAACAGACCACTAGTAAAGGTAACTGTTTTTTTTTTTATTATCATAAATATCAGTATTATTATATTGTATTTTTGGTATATAACTCTACTTTATACTTCTTATAGTTTTTAAAATGCAAACACTTAAAGAGGAATTATAAATCAATGGTTTGGGGCAGAATGTATAAAGATATAATTGGTAATAAGTACAACAAAAAAGTGGGGTGACAGAGATGTATAAGAGCAATGTGTGTGTATTCTGTTGAAGATAAAATGGCATCAAATCAAATGTGATTGTTATAGATTTGGGATGTTAAATTTAAGCTCCATTTAAACCACAAATACATATATGAAAATATATATACAAAAAGAAATGAGAAGGGACTTCAAATATCACACTATTTTAAAAATCAAATAAATATGTAAGATTTGAGTCTGAAAAAAAGGTATATGACTTACAAGGACCAAATGTCAAAATGGCAAATGAAAGTCTTGCATTATAAGTTGTTATTTTTAATGTAATGGATTAAATTCTCTCATTAAAAGGCAGAAATTGGAAGAAAGCATAAAAAGCATGACCTAATTATATGGTGTTTACAAGAGATTCACCTTAAATTCAAGGACACAAATAGATTGAAATTAAAGGGTTGTAAAACAATATACTATGCCAAAGGTAACCAAAGGAGAGCTGGGTAGCTATAATAAAATCAGGTAAAATAGACTTTAAGTAAAAATCTGTTATCTGGGAAAAAGAAAGTCACTGTATTCTGATAATAAGGTCAAAACAACAGTAGGACATAACAATTATAAATATCCATGCACCAGGATACTTCCAAAATCTATAAAGTAAAAATTGACATATTTGAGGAAAGAAATTGATGGTACTATAGTAATAGTAGAAGACATTCAAAAAATACCACTTGCAATAATGATAGAACATCTAGACAGAGCATAATAAATAAATAGAAGACTTTAACAATATTATAGACCAACTAGAAAAAACAATCATATAGAGAACATTTCAACACATGTCAGGAGAATACACATTCTTCTCTAGTACATATGGCTTATTCTCTAAGGTAGATGATATGTTATGTCACAAAACACGTCTGGAAAATTCACAAATATGTGGAAATTACACAATGCACTCAAACAACAAATGGGTCAATGAAGAAATCACAAGATAATGAAATATCTTGATGAATATGAAAACAAAATCTCAACATGTCAAAATTTATGGAATGCAGCAGTTGTAGTTCTGAGAAGAAATCTGTAACTCAAAATGTTGCATTAAAAAAGAAGAAATCAATGAGCAGACAGCAAGCAAAGACAATGA
>JAQZBX010047819.1:0-20374 GCA_029593785.1 Cabassous unicinctus | reverse complement strand
TTGGCTTCCCTATCTGTTCTGCCTCTCCCCCAACAGCTCTTGGTCTGGGGCTGGGTAGCAGACTGCTCAGAGATCTTGCAGTTTCATGCCAGGAACAGCTGGCATTTTTGCTGGGCAGGTTGGGTTGTTGTTGGGATTTCTCTCTCTCTCTCTCTCTCTCTCTCTCTCTCTCTCTCTCTCTCACACACACACACACACACAGAAATATGAACACACGATGGTCCTAACACAAAATTAAGACTTTATCTCCATAAGCCCCTGGATGAATTAGCAATAAATATTGCAAAACCTTCCAAGGTTTTAATCAGGCATGGCTTTCTGCCTGCAGGGGGTGACAGGAGTGAGCCAGCTGCCCTGGAGACCTCCCCTGAGAGAGGTGGAGAGGAGGGGACGCTCCTTGGCCCTCAAAGGATCTACAATCTAGTCGACTTTTTAAAGGTAGACAGTAAGTATTTGGAATAGCAAAATATTTATTTTGAATCAATCAATATCAAAAATTAGTTGGGCAAGAAGTCATTTTAAATCTTCAAACTGCAGCTACCCTTACTCTGGCTCTTGGTCCAGAGATGTTGACCTTGCTCATTCATCATGACATGGTTGGCCAAGAGATGGCCAGTCACTGGCTTCATGACACAATGGCAGCCATGGTTCTTCCAGCAGCATCCGGGCAGCTCCCATGCCGGGAGCTGTGCGCACCAACCCTGGCTTTTCACTCAGTTCAGGGCCCAGTAACTTAAGTGCATCACAGACATCCTCCTTGTGATAAAACTCAGCCTGGGCAGCAAAAGGGTATTTAGGCTCTGCCTGTTATGTCCTTTCATTTTGTGCCTACTGCCAGAGGGACAGTTCTTTCCACAGTCCTATCAGGATGGCCCTGGTATCTCACACATGACCTCATCTGCTCAACTCTTCATGACTTTTAAAGGTGTGTATATTTGACATGTGGGATATTTGAGTTGGGAGGCTGCTTAGAGACCGTCTGGGCTTTTGTCTCCTTTTATAGAGACAGAAGCTGAGGGCCAGAGAGGTTGAGGGCTTTGTCCAAGATCACACAGCTAGTAAATGGCAGAGCTGTGATTCAAGCCCAGGCAGGTGCCCGCCCCCCACTCCTTGCTTTCAATCAGTGCCTTATGCTGCTTCTCCAATTGAGCTCCAGACAGTGAAAGCAATCTGCTCAAGACAGCCAGCAGGTGGAAAGCCAAATCAGAGCCCTGATCTTCTAATGCTGAGGTTTTCCTCTTGTCATCCAGAACGACTTTTAGTTGAACAAATCATAATCATATTGAATAAGATATGGGTTTCATAGCAGCCTGGAAGGAACAATTCAGAGTTTTAAATAATTGAATAATAAGACACCAAGACTCTGAAATATCTCCAGGTAAATTGGCTATGCCTCAGGCCAGCTCTCAATGGATCAACCAGCTCCATGGGGTGGTTTGGAGGGAATGGGTAACAGAAGAATCCAGAGAGAGAGAAGAGGGAGGATAGAGACCCAGGAACCCCACATCTGATGCATTATTTGTTTGGGGGTTTATCTTGCATCGTCTATCTCATGCTAGGATGGCATGGCTTCCTAGCAGAGGGCAGAGATCATGCACTTTGTGTTCGCAGTTGGATTCCCAGTGCCTAGCGCTTCCACTGGCATTAAGAGGGTGCTACAGAAATATTTGGGAAAAATACAACAGAGCTCCTCTCCTCCACCCCATCCTTCCACTTTTATTTCTAGGGATGAGTCAGTGGAATTTGAATTCCATTAGGGAAGAAGAGCCAATGTGCCCTCATTTTATAATATTTCCCATAGTTGTAACTTCCATGGGTCCCTGCCCTGTGATCCATCTTGGACCAAGCCCTTTAGTGCTCCCCCTGGCCAGTGCCAGTTGCCCCAGCCTCCTTTCCAGCCAAGCCTGGCCACCCTGACAGTAATTCTGCCTGCAGCACAACTCTGCTGTCCTTCCCCAAAGCCACAGGGGTTGCTGCAGGTCAGTACCGGCCTCCTCTGCTCTCCAGTGCTCTTCCTAAGCATCCTGGCGGCCTGTCCTGCCTTGGCCATGCCCTGCTACATCCCTCCCAGTGCTCATTGTGTACTCAGTCCTGCCCTTCTGCCTTTGCTCTCACTGCACCCCACACCCAGAACTTCTCTCCTTCCTCTTTTGCATGGCAAACCTTTTTCATCCTTCAAGGCTCAGTTAGCTACCTTCCCAGGCTATCCCAGGTCCCGCCAAACTTTCCTTTCCTCCATGCCATTTAGGATTCACTGTCGATAATTTACATATGGTCTTGGGTGACTAATGATAATAGATAACATTATTTACTAGGTGCCCTTGTCGGTCTGGTGAGTGCTTTACACATACTTTCTCAAGCTTCTGACTAGGTGCTATTATTCTCCCCATATTACAGAATAGTAAACTGCCTGCAGCAATCAGGGCACATTAAGTTTGCCGCTACCACAAACAATCCCCAAGTACCAGTGGCTGAAATAACAGAGGTTGTATTCTTGCCCATGTCACTTGTCCACGTTGGTCAGCTGTGGCCTCTGTTCCATGTCACCTTCACTCCCAGGCTGGGGTGGACCGAGCAGCCCCGACCTGGGGCACAGCCAGCGCTGTGCAGGGGGAGAGAGGGCACAGTGACCCACGCAGAGGCTCTTCAAGCTTTCACGGGCCAGTGACTCATGGCAGGTCCACTCTCACTTCCTAGGTCAGGACAAGACGCACAGCCACACTTAAGGAGTTCCATTTCACCATGTGCTGGGGAGGAGAACTGGAAATGTTTGGTGGGCTTCAGCAGTGATGGCACAGCGAGCCTCGGAGAGGCTAGGGCACCCCCTCAGTGGTGAACTTAGGGCTAGAACACTGGCCTGTCATGGCCTTAGCACATGAAGACAGCGGTGTGCTTTAGGTATTCCAGACTTACTTCCCCAACTAAACTGGGAGTCTGTCAATGGCAAAGATCCTGCCCCCAGTGTCCGTCAAAGAAAGCACCCCAACTGTAACCCACCCCACGGCTGAAACCTCACGGCAGCCCTGATGCTGCCTCCGGTTCTGCACATTGCTTAGGAAGCACAATGCTGCACTGTGGCCTCTCACCCTTGATCGTCGGCTCCCCATGCCTCTCACCCCCCCATCCATTTCTCCTTGTGTAATTAAAGGAGAAATGTTCTGCATTCATTTACTTTATACTTTATCAAATAACAGAGGAATGAATTAAAAGGTCCATATTTCTATTTCAAGGTTCATGTGCTTTCACAAACTGTGCAAGTTGTGCTCTTAAAACCTGCCACATCAGCAGGAAGTCTCTGCTCAAAACATGGCTATCTCTCCCCCTTCCTCTTTTCACTCTTCAGCGCAATTTCTAAATAGATGTGACGGTTAGGAATTCTGCACAGGCGATTGTGAAATAATACCCAGATCTGCCAGGAGTCGCCTCTCTCTCGTTCTCTCACATACATATTGCTCAAGAAATCTTCTGGAGGAAGGGACATCAGGCTCTTGGCTCAACTACCGTGACTCCAAAAAACATTTATTTGGTACCTACTGTGTACAGGGGACTGGAGTAGGCAATCCTGGGGCAATAAAAATGTTCATATCTTAAATATTAAATTAACTGAAAGTACTTCTGCATTCATAACTGCAGCTAATTCTTGCAAGAACCCTCTGGTGTGCCTATTATCATCAATCATTTCCCCTCTACAGTGAGGAAACTGAAACGGAGAGAGATTAAATAACCAGGGGATCTTTGCCTTCAGAAGGCAAAGGGCCCCCTTGCCAGACATGTGAAGCCTATGGACCCTATCTCAGAACAATGGTTTTAAACCACATGCAATCACAAAGGAAAACTAAGTATAGTGAAATGAAGTTTTCAAAATACTAAAAGTATCCAATATAGTAATTTATGTGCTCCTTTACTAAGGCACTAAATAACAAGATCTGACAGTCTCATAATTATTACAATTTTAAGATAACAATTTGCATATATCAGGGATCAGCAAACTGTGATGAGATCCACCTCCTGATTTTGTAAACAAAGTTTTATTGGAACACAGCATGCCCATTTATTTATGTATTGTCTATGGCTGCTTTTGAGCTACAACATCAGAGATGAATGGTTGCCACAGAGACTATAAGGCCCACAATGCCTAAAGAATTTAATATTTGGACCTTTATAGAAAAAGTTCCCTGACATATAATATTTTCAGATATCTGCAACAACTTTAATGAAAAGAATAGGAAAATACCCTTGGTTTCTACTGGTGACAAACTGCAGGCATTGTCAATAACACTGTGATTTTTTTTGTCTCCAATTGTAATTGAAGCAAGTGATAAATTTCAGTAGTGGTAGTGACAATAAAGATGATTTCTTCCCAGCCAAGTCATGGAATCCCAGAATTCTATCCACAAACTCTCAAGGGATCACAAGATTGGGACCCCTGGCTTTATACTGGGGGCTGAGGGGAATGGAATTCAAACTCTAGTTGGTCTGGTTTTCAAACCAGTGTTTTTCCCACAACCACTTGATGTCTGGTATTTGAGAATCTCACAGTCTATTGGAACACACGGACACACACACACACACACACACACATGCAGACACACACTCACCCCTCCAGGCAGGCTGGAAAGTCCCTGTGTAGTTCTATTATAAGGAGAGTGACTTGGAATTCTGGATGAGGGGAAAGTGCACAATCCTGTAACCTGCTGAAGAACTTTGCTAAACCCAGGGCCACAGCGCATAGCTATGTGGGTTGGCACCTGGCGAAGAGGAAGATGTGAAATCTAATTGGCTCACCAAGCTCATGTTGGAGCATGAAATACCTTTACAAGTCCTCATAAAGGTGCTTTTTGGCTGAGAACAGCCTGTGTATGTCTATCGTTGAGCTGTGTGGATGTGCAGATATATGGCTTAGATGCAGTAGGTGCTCATTGATGTGTGGTCAGTTCCTTCTCAAGCAAATACTTACAGGTTCATTGATGGATTGACTCTTGGATAAATGGTAATAAAGAGGGAAGGCCATCTGTTTTATGAAGGAGTTTTAAATATCTCACTCTGCAAAGTTTTTACTCTCTCATCTCTTCATTTACATCTTCCTCCCTCCCTTCCTTCCTAACAAACACTGGTTAATTATCTACTATGTGCCAGCCCCTTGGCTGGGCACTTTAATGATACAGATGAGTCAGAAGAAGTCTAGACCTGGTTCTGTAATTTGCAAGCTATGTGACCTTGGGGCAAGTAACTTCTACTTTCTGATCTGCATTAGCCCATCTATAAAATGACAATTGTAAATATACCTGCCACCTGCTTTGCAGATCTGAGTCTAGTCCAAGGAGATAATAGATGGAAAATAGTGACGGGGGGAAGTTGTTTCAGAAATTGAAAGGAAGGAGAGGTCTCTATAATTCAGGTTGGTTGGGCTAATCCATAAAAGACGTGGCCTTGAACAAGGTCTAGAAAGATGAGCAGGATTTATAGAGGTGAGAAGTCAGCCGGACCCAGTGGAAGATGCCAAAATTGTGCAATGGGTGAGGGCTGGGGAGGCTGAGAGGGCCTGTGTGATCTGGCTGTTTCCCTGAAGAGCTGTGACACTCAGCACTCTCCCTGCTGAGAGTCTAGAGCCAGCCAGGAGGCATTGTTATGAGAATGTGTTTATTATTATCATCCTCATCAACATTATTATCATTATTAATAATACGAGATTTGGAGCATTTATGCACATTAATTTTAAACAAGCATGTACGGCAGGAAGATTTGATGCTGCTACCAATAAACAGCCATAACATGGATATTTAATTTACATAAAATCATTTATGCTAATTTAATTAGTCCTTTGTTTACAACTGAGGCTCACTCACCACTGGGCTGTGAGATGTGTTCAACCGCAGCACACTGCAGAGACAGAAGCCAGGCGCATTCATCCACTTTGCAGGGAAGAGTCATCTCTTCTCTTGTGGGAGGGCATGTTCAGATTCAGGAAGTTCCTGTTTACAGCTCACTCCCTGTAAGGGACTGTGCTAGGTGCTGTCCTGTCATTAGCTGATTCAGTCCTGACAACTTCCTTGTGAAGAGGATACGAGAGGTTGCCAATCTGACCCAACATCACACTGCTCCCAAGTGGCTAGGTTGATATTAAACTCAGGTGCATCTGTTTCCAGTTCTCAGCTCTCCTTCTACATCCTTACAAGAACCCTTAAATAGGAAGAGCTAACATGGCTTGGTACCTGTTATCTACTCAATAAATGTTGGTTGGGTGAATGAGTGAATGAATGAGTGAGTGAATAGCACATTGCGATGTGTTATCTCCCTGAAAGCTTGCAGCAGCCCTGACAGACTGGTCTTGTCATTTCTGTTTTGCAGAGGAAGCTGAGCTGGTGGAGTAATGGACAGGGGGCATTGCACTGTGAGCTCAGAGTTCTGCATCCACCTGCTGATAGTGTGTCACTGATTTATGGCCTATCCTTGGCCTGACCTTGACCCTGGCCACACTGCTCCACCCACCTCAGTTCCCCCTTTCCCCATTTGTGAGGCAGAAAGAAGAATCCCTTGTCCTTCTAAGCTGACGGGCAGAAATTTAAAAAATGAAAGTGTGGAGGGGACTGTGCAAGGTGCCTGGGAGTTATAAGGTGGTATTTGTCAGACTTGCCTTGGGAAACCTTGAAAAATTGAATGGAAACTACTGGGCTCATTCATCTCCTTTTAACAGCCCCATGTCACCCAGCCTGGTCTTTTCCATTCCTGCTCTGTCCAATCCTGACAACATAATTTAGTTCCAGGGAACTTGAATAGAACATAGTGGACTGATATTTCCATGTGCCCTGATTAATACCATCAGGACAGCCTGGGGTGAGGATGAGGAGACAGAGAGCACTGGGCTCTTCCGTGCCCCCGCCCCTCGTGTTCGCTGCCCACCTGGGGACCCTCCTTTTCCCAGTCCTGCAGGCCCTGCTCACCCCCTCCCTGCTCTTGCCAAGGCTCTGCTTTCAGTCTCTTACCTGGTGTGTTTGTTCTTCCTGCTACCCATTCTGCAAACAAATTGAGTATTTGCCATAGGCCAGAAAATGGGCACAGAGAGTTAAATGAGGACTAGTTCCTGTCCTTGAAGAAGTCAGTCACAGGAAAATTAAAACCAATTGAGGGCAGCGGGTGTGGCTCAATGGATGGAGCTCCCATTTGCCATATGGGAGGCCCCGGGTTCGCTTCCCGGGGCCTCCTTGTGAGGGCAAGCCGGCCCGCGCAGCACGGTGGGCTGATGCAGCAAGACCTCACAGCAGGAAGTGGGTGTGGCTCAATCGATAGAGCCCCCGTTTACCATGCGGGAGGCCCTGGGTTCGTCTCCCGGGGCCTCCTTGTGAGAGCAGGCCGGCTGCGCAGCACGGTGGGCTGATGCAGCGGGACCTCACAGCAAGGGGGAGATAAGCAGACACAGAAGAAACGCACAGCGAATGGACACGGTAAAACACGAGCAGCAAGGGGGGGATAAATAAATAAAAATAAATAAATCTTAAACAAAAAACAAAAAACAACCAATTGACTTGCAAGCAAAACCTGTCCAAGGGATGGAGCAAGGGCTACAATAAGGATGGACGGAGTATGAGGTAGACAGAAAGAGGGGTCCCACTTTGCCTGGGGAGGGCTGAGAGAGCACTTTACAAAGGAGAGATGATGTCAAATTAGGAGTTTTAGGATTAGTGAGATTTCCCCAGGGAGAGGTGAACATGGAGAGTGAAGGAAAAGGAAAGGGACTGGGTTTCTGGAGGTGGCCACAGCCTAAGTCTGAAGTACCAGACTCTGTGGGGAATGGCAAGTGGTTTGGGGACTCTGCTGTAAGGTGGGGTGACAGGATGGGGGCAGGGCTCAGAGAAGAGACTGGAAGTGAAGAGAACCCAGCAAGTCCCTTGTACAATGCAGACATTGACTGGTTTGCATCAACTCTGTCTTAGCCTCACAGTTTTCTTTGGGTCTACACCTCAATTGGCTTAGGGAGATGAAGAATAGAACATTGAAGGACTGGCAAGTAGAGAGTTGGAAAGCAGATAAGAGATAATTGATCTTCATCCTAACTTGGAGAGAGGGTTACAGTGGAGGTAAATCTCAGGCACCAGCAGGTTGGAGGAGGCAGGGTAGCAGATAGAGATGAAAGGGGGTAGGACAGATATTTTCCCTGTATTTGTGTCATCAGGGCAGAAAGGGGACCCTTCTGGCAGTCTTCTGAAAACAGTACTTGCATTCTTACTTGCTCTTTTTTTTTCTTTAATGGACTTTCTTTAAAACACGCAGCTACCCAGAGTTACCTAGAAACTGCTAACCACACTCAGGCCTCCTTTCCAGTTTTCCATACAAGAGCACCTTTAATGGAATGCAGATGAGGCGCGATTTCCCTGTCCTGAAGGCTCCTCCCTCTCACCTAACAGCGCCTGTGTTGAGGGCTTCTTTCCATTGATATGAAGATTTATTGTTCCTCAAATCAAATATTGACCTTGGCATTTTGTCCATCAGTATATGACCTTTCAAGTCAATGAGCCTGGATAAGCTAGTCAGTCGTTACTGACTATATCCCCTTTCCTGAAATGGAAATTTCAGATCCCAAAGCATGGATTGGACCATAGTAATGATCTGTTCACAACTCCCTGTACTTGGAATTTTGGACTGAAACATTGATGGACAACATGCGTTGTTTCTGGGAAGCCCATTCTTTCTTGTGGCTACAGAAATGTGGTGGTTTGAAGCTGCATGAACCCCAGAAGATTGTGTTCTTAAAGCTGACCCATTCCTGTGGGCGTAGACTCATTGTAAGTAGGATCTTTTGATAATTCTACTTCAGTTAAGGTGTGACCCACCAAATTCAAGATGGGTCTTAATCCTCTTACTGGAGTCTTTTATAAACAGGATGAATACAGAGAGAGCGAGAGAGAGGGAGAGAGAGAGAGAGAGAGAGAGAGAGAGAGAATGAGAAAGCCACAGAAGCAAGAAGCCAAAAGCAAAAAAACCTAGAAAAGAAGGGAGAGATCAGCAGACGCCGCCAAGTGGCAGAGGCTCCGAGGATCACTGGCAGCCAGTCTTTGGGAAGAAAGCGTTGCCTTGATGATGTCTTGATTTGGATAATTTTTCTCAGCCTCAAAACTGTAAGCTAATAAACTTCCACGATTAAAAGCCAATCCATTTTATGGTATCTACTTTCAGCAGTCTAGGAATCTAAGACAAGATGTCACTTGGGGAAGATTTGCCTTGCCTGGGCAACTGCTTCCCCTCCTCACTGAGAAATACTTTAGTCTGTTGACTTCTCTTTCGAAAGGGCTGTGGCTGGTCCCAGGCCACTGGGAAACATGGTGCCCCTTTCCCCAGCCACCTAACACCAAGGGGAAGTAGATGCCTTTATCAGGCTGATAGAAGGCCTGCTTTATGATGATAGGTTGCCCATCTTTGAAGTACTGTTGCTGAGAGTCTGGGAGGTGGGAGAATGAGAGTTAAGAGCATGGGCCATTTGGATTTGAATGATTGTTTTTCCATTATCAGCTTTGGGTAGGTACTTTATGTTGTTGCCACTCAGTGCCTCAGTTTCCTTATTTGTAACACAAGTTGTTTTAAAGAGTGAGTGAAATAACCTATGTAAAGTACTTAATTTAAGGCCCGGAAAAGAGTCAGTGCTAATGGTAGACCTTGCTAATGCTCACCCATATGTGCTTCTTCTCCTTCCAGCCACATGGAAGACAGCACTTCCCACTCTCCTTGATGTGGGGTGGAGCCATGTGCCAGGTTCAGGTTAAGAAAATGTGAGCAGAAATGACATACCTCTCTGCTGGCCTGGGGTAGTGAAAAGCCCACGCACCTTTCTCCAGTCTCGTTCCTGCTGCAGATGGTGCAGCTTTGGATGGTGGAGTCCCCAGCAGCTGTATGGCTGCATCACTGCATGGAGACCATTCACCCTGGACAGTTGTTGCGACCCTCAATGGACATTGTGTGAGCGAATACCCAGTCTTTGTTGTGTTAGGCCACTGAGATTTTGGAGCTATTTATTACTGCAGCGTAGCTCAGACTGCCCTAAGATAGTGCTCAATAAATGTCCTCCATTGTCACTGTAATATTGTTATTACTAAAAACCTGCAAAATATTCTTGTAATCCTCCCTGCCCCAGCAGCAGACACTTGACCATGACCAGAAGCTCTTGGTCCATAGCTTGGAGGATTCAACCCAGCTTGGCTATGGGCTCTACTCTGGTCTTCTGCCTTGGTCTGATAATTTTGCCCCTGTCTTTCTCCTGTGCCTTTGTCTTTGCAGCTCCCTTTTCTCCTGGGACTCTATCTAGATCTTGTTACTCCACGCAATGGCTATTTTCCTGATGCCCAAATCAGACTACCTGATGCAGGTAGATTGGAGAAAAAACATGAGGCTGGGTGTCAACAACCTTGGGTTCAAATGCCAGCTTGGCTCCTACTTCTGTTTTTCCTGAGCTCCTGCCCAGGCTGGGAAGGGCCTTCCTTGTGCCCCACAGCCCCTGGTTGCCCTGGGCCATGTCTTGGGCCCTTTCTTCCTCTGACCTAGGAGCTCCTCAAGGGCAGAGACTTATCTATCTTTGGATTTTCCATGCCTAGCTCCCAGCATGATATAAACTCGCTAAATGTAGACTTACTCAAGAATGAAGAATGTGGAAGAAGAAAAATCCATTAACTATCATAGGTTCAATGGCTGTCATAGCCACAGAGACTGCCTCCAACCAAAAGTCTGCTGGGAAGCCCAGTGTTTATCATCAGATCCCAAAGTAGCTTCTGGCTGTGACTGCAGGGAAGGGATGGCTCAGGACCCAACCAGGAAAGCCCCAAGGAGCCCCTGTGGAAGCCCAGAGCTCTGAGGCACACATTTGGAAAACCACTGCCCTGGTCCATTCACCTCATCTTGCACATGGGGACACTGATACCCCGAAAGGGAAGGCAATGATTACCTGACGTCATCCCAGAAATTGCCAAGATATGACCCCAGGTCCGCTGTGCTCCAACCCTCTTGTTGGTTGCTCCTGATTTTAAGTTATTTCTTGTCATTCAAGGAGACTCTCTCTTAGGACATTTTAAGCATGTTTGGTCCCTTTCTACAGAAGTGTCACCAGTAAGGCCAGGGACCTGAGCCAATAGCATGAGTGACCACATTGCCCTGCTTGGATTCTGCCACTTATTAGCTAGATGACCTTACTTAGATGACAGGTTACTTAGCCTCTTTGAGCCTCAGCTTCATCATCCACTAAAGGGGGGGGGGGTGGTAAATGGCAGAACCCACGTGCAGACCTACAGTGGTAGGCACACAGTCAGGCCTCAGTCAGTGCCACCTGTCTGCCTTCACACCCTATTTTTGCCTATGAAGCTCATCCAGGTTCTGCAGAGGAAGAGTCAAATCAAGTGCCTTTATTTTCTTCCTGGGAGACCAGTCCCAGGGAAGGAAAAATTTCCCTAAAGTGCAGAAAACAGACTAGGAAGTATCTTTACCTGGCAAGCCCCGTTCCACCTCCAGGTCCCGGTGGAATGATCACCTCCCCAGAGAAGTCCTCCCTGACCTTCCCTAGGCAGTTACATGAGCATATCCCCTGCCCTCTGCGCATGCTGTGTAATTCCCCATGCAGGAGCCATCACCACTGCAATTAAATACATCATTAGGAATTACATTTGGTCTGTTTGTTTAATATCTTTCTTCCCCTATGAGGGCAAAGGACTGGGTTTGTTTTGTTGTCCCACCAGTGCCTGGCACATAGTAGGGCCTCAATAAATGTATGTTGACTGGATGAATGAATGGTCCTAGGCATCATTGCTTAGATTCCCACACATGCCAGATATGGTTCTGGGTCAGTCATGGTCTTAGCCTCACTTATGCATGATTTGCAGGCTACTTTCCTCCAGGAAGGACTCTTAGAGCCACCCAGAAGGGTAAATCGTTATGAGTAGAAAGTGAGACTCAAAGGGGGTTAGTCACTTGCTCATAGTCACACAGCTTGGTAGCTTCAAACCACAGCTTGAGCTCAGTTTGGAGTAACTCTAAAAAACCAGGTTCTTTTCCTCTCACCACTACACTTCCAGTAGATCTCTAACCTCACTAACCATCAAGATTCCTTGCGACACTTATAAAAATGCAGATTTCTGGGCTTCATTTTCCATATTTCTGTTTTAGTAGGTCTGGAGGCATGGCTGCCCCCAAGGCGTACAGTATTTTTTTGGGAGTTGAGTGGGAAAGGTGGGATATCTACATCAATAATTTGAGTTACTCAAAAATCATGTGTGTACTGTTCTGCTGGTCTAATCTTGTGCGATCTTGTGAAAGAAATGCTGCGTTGGCCAGCAGGCATAATCCAGTTGCCAGGCTGCTCTCCTGGAATAGGAGCCCAGCCATGGGACCCCAACAACCCCATATGTACAATCCTGGACTTCTTTGGAGCATCTGGTCAACCTCCACAGGCAGTGGGGTAGGGGCAGAGGGGATAGATGGTCTCTAAGGGAGAGAAAGAAATGAGGACTGTATTGACATGGGAAAGGTGCCAACCCTGGCCAGTCCCAGGCAACTGGAAGGGGGCCTACAAAATTTCAAGGAAGGCTGGACAAAGCAGGGAGCTCCCTGAGGTGTGGGACCCAAGGCAGTTACCCCACTTGCCTGGGTCTCAGGCAGGTTCTGCCTGGAGGAGACCTGGGAGCCTGAGTTTTCACCAGCACTCCAGGGGATTCTGCTGGAGGGGTTCTGCAGACCTCATTTGGAGAAACATTGCTTTAGGAGACTAGGAGAGACTAGGAGATACTTTCTGAGAGCTGGGGATGGTCGGGGATGGAGGGGCTGCCTTGGTCCTGGCACGCCCTGGTGCAGGTCCAAAGGCCTGGGGGCGCTCTGCCCAGCCTGGCGGCTGTCACCCTGCTATGTCTCCTGTACAGGAGGAAGGCGGTAGGCGATGACGGCAGCGCAGTCTCCCACGGGGCCTTCTGATCAGACGGGCCCTTGGCAGCTCCTGATTTGTCTCCTCCTTGCCGTGCCAGTATCAGCTTTCTGATGCAGAGGGACCCCGGTAATGAGTTTCTATTAAAAGAGCTGAATCCTGACTCTCGGAACTCAATGTTCAGAATAAACAATGGGGCAGAATCCTATTAAAAAAAGGCTTCCAACACGGACAAATTAAGCCCTTGGGAATGACGTACAAAGAATACATTTTTCCAGTGTCGAACCACGATCAATAGAGAAAAACAAATAATTTCAAGTGGGAGTCATCATAATGACACCCAGGTACAGGCAGGGGTTGGGCACATTATTTGGCCCAAGGACACCCTGGCAAAGATAATGAGGCAGCAGAGGAAGCTCGTAATGGGCGTGAGGGGTGTCCTCGGTCTCCCAGGCGTCTGAGCAAGGAGGATGTCGCGTCTCATTTGTCTCTGTCGAGAGTCCCTCTTTGCTTGGGGGATGGGTGAGCCTGCAGCGCTGCGCTCAGCCCACTGAGGGCTACGGTGAGCTCGGGGGGAGGGGAGCTCAGCTCTGCTCACCTGGGCACTGAGCTGGTCTTTGCACCGTCAAGGCAGGGTGGCTGATGTCTGCCTCATCCCAGGTAGAATGAAGATCCCTAGGTACCTGCACGGCTGCCTGGATTTCACCATTAAGTCTTGACCACCTTCTCCACGCTCTCCACATGTGAACGTCACTCTTGCAATACCCAGTTTTGTTTTGTTTTTGTCCCTGGAGCCTAGCAAAGTTTTTACTCATCATTTCAGGTTGAAGGTGAGTCCCTCGTTCTTCATGAACTTTTCCTGAATGCTCCCCTCCCCTTCTGAATCCCTAATGTTCAAGTAGTGCACATGAGTGCCTCCTAAGTGCCTGGCATGTGCCTTCCCTGAATGTCCCCTGGGTGCTTGTCCTGGTGCAGCTTGCTTGTCCTGTGGGTTTATGAGGTCACTGCCTCACTGCCCCCCCCACCTTTATTCAGTCCAGTTTGCCCCACACTCACTAAGCACGTGTCCCGTGGTGGAGACCCAGGGTGGGCCAAGACACAGGCTGTGAGCCCTGGATGGAGGTCAGGGACTCACCCCCTCTTGCAACTTGGTCCAGTTGCCTCCGTGAACAAGTGAGGAACCAGAGGCTCCAAGGGAAAGAAGATATGGGTCAAGGCCATAGACTCCGCGGGTGGTGGAGCCAGAACCCAGTTCCACTGCCAGCCTGCCAGGAGAGAGGCTTTAGGTCTCACTCCATGCAAAGTTCTTTCTAAGTGCGCCTTATGCAGTAATGCACTTAAGCAGCATGATGGTCCCTCGAGGGAGGTTCTATATTTTTTCCCCATTTTGCATATAAGGACACTGAGGCAGAGAGAGGTTAGGTAACTGGCCTGAAGCTTTGCAGCACTTGCAGGTATGGCTGGGTCTCCCTGGCCCCCCACCCCCCAAGACAGCCCTCTTTTCTCTGCATTACCCAGCTTCTTCCACACCTTGGCTCCTTGGGACCACGGTGGGGTGGATTGTGGAGGCTTATGGGACACAGTACTGGCCCACCTGGACAGAAGGCCCTGGAAGGCTGGGCTGGGTGAGGTGTGGAGCAGGAGGAAGAAGCCATGAGGAGAGGAGGGTCCTGAGCTCCTGGCATGCCTGGCTGGCTCGGGCACACCCTGTGGTCGGGGATACAGGCCAGTGGGGTCTGCTCCATGGTGACTCCTGCATTCTCCTAGAGATTGCAACTGCACGTCGGCTCGCTCGATAAAGGCTCTGAGAAGTCTGCAGCAACTTTGCTCTTCCCGGTGTTTGCCAGACCTTCTAGGCCATGGGATGCCTTCACGTCCTGTGCTGTTCACCTTGGGGAATTCACCTCTAGACAACATGGCCGTGAAGCCGCGGTCGGATGGACAGTGAGGCGTTGGCGACTCTAGAGACCTGCTGTTATTTAGGGGCAAAATCAAGGATGAGGATTTTCCTGGCTGCCAAGGAAGGGAGAGGACTTCCGGATGAGGAGGCTGTCAGCAGCGTTAAATGACTCAGGGTTGTTGAGGAAGGTGAGGGCTGAGCCAGCCCTCGGATTTGGGGACGAGGAGGAGGCTGGAATGTAACTGTGTGTAGAGCCCACGTGGGTGGCTGCAGGAGCGCAAATGAGTGTGGTTGCTTTGGTGGCGTGGGGGCGCGGTCGGAGTTTATTAACATTCAAAATGCACGTACCTTGTGGATGCAGCAACTCCTTCCATCTACCCAGGAGAAGGACTGAGGTGTGGACAAAGGGTGTTTTTTGCAGCCTGGTCAATGAGGGTCAAGATGGAAACAACCTTACCGGCCAGCCGTAGGAGGAGGGCCAGAGACTTCTGGGATGTCTCTACTGCAGCCATTAGAAGGAAGGAGGTAGATGCTCACATACTGAGCCAGAAAAGTCACCAAGACAGTACTGGATTAACAAAGCCGGGTGCGAGATGACACAATGCAGTACGAGCCTCGTCATGTGAAAAATACACATTGACACTGCACACTCTTGCACACATGGCACACATGCACGCAGACACACACACACGTCACTACAGCATCGGCAGTTCAAGAGCACAAACCCCAAATCCAGATTTCTTTGAATCTCAGCTCTGCCATTCATTGGAATTTTGACTTTGGACATGCAATTCACCTTTCTGTATCTCAGTTTGCTCTTTGTAAAATATGGATAATTATATTTCAACCTCAAGAAGTTATTGAGGGATGTAAATGATTCACTGGGTTAATAGGAGCAAAATACTTACTTATGAGAGGGCCTGGTCTGTGGTAAGGACTAAATACGTTAGCTGTTGCTGTTACCATATTCCATTTTTTTTTTTTCAGACACTTATGTTTTTTTCCAAATCTGAAATTGAGATGTGGCTTACGACTGATAGACCTTAACATTTTTTCCTTTCTAAACTAATGGCAAGACTTGTAATTGAAGACATCTTAGGTGCAATGAAACAGAATATGATTTCTAGATCATATTTACCAGGGCTGCACGCCTTTGTAGAGAAGCATTACAAGCAGGCTCTGGTACACCCACCTCCCACCGGGGGCTCCCTCTGGGAAGAATGCTGGAAAGGGAGGGGGCTAAGGAGCCCGTGGCCTTATCTGGGCTGCTTTGGTGTTTTACGAGCAGCGTGTACTTGTGTTTACATGTGGTTTCACTTAGGGTTGCTTAGTTGCAACCGGCAGACACTAACACTGGTTAACTTAAGCAAAAAGGAATTTATTGGCAGGATGTCGGGAGCTCACAGAAGTGACAGGAGCCCAGAGAAGCCGACGTGGGGAGGGGCGGGAGCTAGACATCTCCGCAGGGCCTGGATTAAGAGCCACGGCCACCTCTTTGTAGTGGGAAACAGCTGGCCCCGAACGCTGCGGCGGAGACGAATGGCCTCCAGCCTCATCCTCTGTCTCTGGGTCCCAGGAACTTTTGTCATTCTTCTTGGTTGCCCATTGCCTGATGACCCCTCTTTCCTGGGTTTGGGAGCCACCTTTCCTTAAAGGTCTTGGGGAGAGCGGCAGAGTCAACCTCCCCCCGTGGTCAGAGAACTTCAGATCCGCAGGGTCCCAACTTCCTTGGCATCCAGGGCACAGGTGCACGCCCAGGTTGGCCAGTCGCCAATACCTGACACCACTCCCCCCACAGCTCATGAATCAGGAGCAAGCCATGCCAGGAAACAGGGGCATATCAGTCATGCTGGCGGCAGGGGGCTGGAGGCTGCGATTGCAGCAGCACCACACATTGTAGAGGAACTGCTGGGGGACAGCAGTGCCCAGTGCCCAGTGTAAGCTGTGGCACCCTGTGCTTGGTGGCAGCAGCAGTGGAGTTCTCACTGCATGGGTTTCCTGATGAGGTTTTGGCTTGAGCCCAGCTGCTTGTTCCTGCCCATCTTCATGCCCGGTTCCCAGCCTTCCAGGGAGTCCTCACATCCTTTCAAGTAAATCCTCTTTCTGCTTAAATCTTACCAAGGTGGATTCTGTTGCCTACAACCAAGAAGGCCTGGCTGACACCCTGTCACTCACTCAAGGTCCAAAGTCCCAGAAGAGAGATCAGCCACGTGTCTGCTCCCTGGTGGAACCAGGAAACATGAGGAGCTGGATTTGGCCCTTGGCTTTTATAATGGGTTGCAGAAGCCTAACATTCCCTTCCACCAAGACCACACACAATTGGGAAGAGGCAACTTCCAGAAGGAAACCAGGCCACTATTAGTGAGGGGCTGTGGACAAGGGGCCAGCAAAACATGGCAAATGCTCACTGTCTTTGTTTAATCAAAATAAATGGAATGCCTGCCCTGCTCAGTGGACACCCATCCATCCATCCATCCATCCATCCAACTATCCAACATGCTGACTGCAAGCCAACCCTGTGCAGAAAGAGTCAGGCCTTGAGGACATAATGGTGACAGCCCTGCAGTGAGGGTGGTGTGCCCAGTGCTACTATGCTGATAGCCCCAGTGCGGTAACCTAAGGAGGAGGCAGTCAGGGAAGGCTCCACGGAGGAGGTGGCAGATGAGCTAGGCCTTGAAGAAGAGACAGGATGGGCAGGTATTACCAGGATAAAAAAGGTAGAAGAAGAGGTCTGGAAAACTTCAGGGAATAAAGGGAAACCTTGTGCTCTGGGTAAGGTGAGAACCTCAGGGGTGCTGCAAATGGGGTAGTGTAGTGTAGGGATGGGGTGTGGGGTGGCAAAGGGACCCCGGGAGGGCAGAGTGGAGGCCGAGGACCTTGAGAGTCAGGCTGGGACCAGAGGTGAGGAGCCTTGAATGCTAAATGAAGGTGTTTGGGTCTTATCCTGAGATGGTGGTGAATTGGCAAAAGTTTTAAATGAGGGGGACACATCATTAGATCAGTCTTTGAGAAAGATGATTTGAGTGGTTGAAGGGAAGAGGGATTTGGGGAGGGGGTGTGGCACAAGAAGAGGCAAGGCAGAAGGCAGGGAGAGCAGCCATTGAAATAATCCAAGCCGGAATGGACAGGACCTAAGAGCTAACGGAAGCCCTGAGGGTTGGCCATGAACTCAGTCTCTGGGTCTTTGGTGTTAGAGAAACAAGAGTGTAGAGCAGGGGTCACCCCTACTTGCTGGGTGACTGGGCAGGTCACTTCCCCTCGGGGGCCACAGTGATTTCCAACAACACGAGGTGGAATCCCCAGGGCTTCCCCAGAGCTCTCCCTGGTGTCTGTTTTACATGCTGGGTTTCCACCTAAGATTTTGCCTATGAATAGTTCTGCTACTAAAAATAGGCATGAAATACCACTGGACAATCTCCTTGAGTTCCCTCGCAGTTCTGGTATCTTAGGGTGACCAAATTGCCCCAGTTTGCTTGCTTGGGACTTTCCCAGTTTTAACTTGGAAAGCCCTGAGTTGAAACCCCTCAGTGCCAGGCAAGCCAGAGAGTTGGTCGCCTATCTCATCTAGCTCTGTGGTTCCGATGGTTTTGGGTGAGGGTAGAGATGGGAAGGCCTGCGGCCTACAGTTGTTTTGGGGGCTTCCTCCAGGCTTCCTAGAGTGGGGCCTGGGCAGCTGGAAAGGTGGTGAGGAGAGGAAGGGGAGTTCCAGGAAGGTGAGGGAGACTAGCAAGGGCTGGAAGACAGTAAACTGCTGGGGCAGCCAACCCCCGCTGACTCACGCAGGCCCATCATGCCCTCTGCTGCCATGGGCAGCCAACCCTGGTTTAGGGTTTGCTTTGGACTGTGCATGATGGAGAACCCAAAGTACATCAGATTAATCATTTAAGTCCAGAGGAAGAAAATCCAAGGCTGGTACTGTGGCTCCACGAAGCCCCTGGGACCGAGTGTCTTAATTTTTTTCCATCGTCTTTTTTGGGTTCATTCTTCCAGTCACCTCCTAGCCCCAAGACGGCAGCCCTACCTCCAGTCTCACGTTCATGGTCCCAAAATCAAAGGAAGGGCAGGGAGGAAGGGACCATGTGCCTACATGAGGGAAGCAAAGCTTTCCCAGATACGCCTTTCAGGCTCTGGCTGCTTTGCATTGACCCCATCTGTCCAAGAGCCTCCCAGTTGGAAAGGGAGGCTGGGAAAGTCGCATTTCAGCTGATTTGAACAAATGCAAGGGCTCCACTTATAAAGAAGAAGGAGAGAATGGAGACCGTTTAGGCAGTTAGTGGCATCTACCCCAGGAGGTCTTACAGGATTCTGCATAACCCCAGCCCCTGTTCCCTGAACCCCCCCATGGCCATCCCTGCCAGCTGGCCACAGAGTGGGGCATGAGCTGCACCCCAGTTCCTCCCCTCCTCTCCCCACCACCAAGCCAGATGGCAGGCCTGGCCCCATCTCCTGGGAAGGTCCAGGGGACTCTGACCACCTCCCTGCCTGGAAGGCTGCACCCCCCGGTCCCCCGTGTGCTTCCTGTGGCCTGAGCCCAGCCTCTCTCCAAATGCGATTTGCCCTTTCTCCTCCAGCCCCAAGCCCAGAGTGAGCAGGCCCATCTGGTTCTATTTCACTCCATGTTACTCATCAGGATGTGTTTGCCAGCAGTTATTTGATGTTTAGGAAGAATTCTGAAGCTTTTGAAAAAAAAGTAAATAAAATATTTTCTTCCCCAAAGCATCAAGAAATTGCATTTTGCAGGCACCCACGTGAGGTCCAGCAACCCCCGGGCTGACATGGGAAGCTGGCATTCCAGGCTCTGCCAGGTGCTCCCCCAGGTCCTTGGGCTCGGCCTGGACCTCCCTCAAACCCACTCAGAGCCTTTCCTGAGCCTTCCGTGATGCCCGAATTTGGGAACAGAGAACACTACATGCTGGGGTAGAATGGGGGGGATCCAAATCAGCCTGTCTTCTGCTCTGGAGCCAAAAAAGCTTTTAGGAAGGGCTCCTCCCCTCCCCCCACACCCACGGCCTTGTCTGGCCCACTCTCCCCCCCTGGAATGTGCAAGCTTTGCAGGGAGCAGCGAGCAGCTGTGACTCACGCAGGCCCGTGCCCTCTGCTGCCATGGGCAACCTGGGAGGGTAGAGTGGGGCCTGGGCAGGCGCTCCTGAGTGTGCTGGTCTTATCCTCCCGGCATCCTGGTAGTAACAGGGCAGGGGCCGGAGCCACTCTCATTTTTTCCCATTTCCACCAGATGTGATAATACCCAGAAGAGAGAGGAAACCTGCTCGACCCCACAGGGCCCTTCCTTGCAGGGGCCACCTCAATCTTGGCACCTCCCTGCAGTCTCCACGGCTTCCTTCTGGAAGCCCCTGAAGGGGAACATATCTCTTCTGGCCCCTGAAGGGGAACATATCTCTTTCCAGCAAGGCTGGAATTTTTTCAGAGAGGTTTTGGTGAAAAACCAAATAGATCTTCCCCAGTAAGTGTTAGGTCCTTAGGTTCTTTGGGCACATGTGCCTCCCCCCCACCCCCAGCATCCTCCCCCAAACACTCAGCTATATTTATTTTTTTATTTTTTTTAAGATTTATTTATTTATTTACTT
>JAQZBX010047818.1:0-20384 GCA_029593785.1 Cabassous unicinctus | reverse complement strand
AAAAAAAAAAAAAGATAGTAGCTACAACCTTTCAAATCCAATATGCAGTATAAAAAAGAATTTTACCATATTATTTTTTGTTGTTTTCTTTGGTAAGAACTTCTACTACTATTAAATTAAAATTGAAATATATTGTCTAATTATTCAGAAATATACAATTACTACTGAGGGAGAATTGCACCATAATGTGAAGTTCAAATGGAGATATGGGAGAAAGGAGAAAATTCATAGGGAAGCAGAAAACCTGAAAAAGAGAGCCCCGTGCCTGTCTGTGTTCTCATTCTGGCTTCAACCCTTTTCCAGCTTTAAATGATTAAAAGATCCCTCCATATCCTTAAAAAAGGAAATCAACCACCAAAACCCTTCCTTGAGCTAGAATGTGTGGGACTTCATTGAGACTTCTGGATACTTCTCTTACCAAGGTTCTTTTAGTTACAGAAATCAAGGTTGTCTTTATCTTTTGTTGTGTTCAGACCCAAGATTTGATCCTATATTTAAATATTGCTAACTCTCCTTTCAAATGAGAGTATGAATTTATAGAAGAAGCTTCAAACTAGTTCAGTCACTACAGAATTGAAACTTTTCCTTTCTTTACTTCCTTTCCCTAACTCACCTTCCTTTCTTATATTAGAATAAAGTTATTTTAGTTTTGCTTTCTGGTCCTTAAAGTAATTTTTCCACATTAAGCCTCTGTCATGGCAACTTTTAAAAAAGTGATCTTTGGAAACCTGTCACAAGATGTTTCTAGGACTACTTTTATGAGAGTCACAAGGAATATGAGCATATTAAATCCTCTGAGAAGTCTGAAATAATAAAACCTTATAAATAAACTTGTCAGTACAGAAATTTTTATAAATAAGCAATGTTTTAAAAATTGATCTTTTCCCCCAAATTACTAATTTGGAGCTTTTTTGGGGCATTACATCTGTAAATGCCTCCTATAGAATTAGTATTCCATCTAAGCTTTGGGAATGTGTTCTATTATAATTCAAGAAGAGAAGCTAAGGAAATTTGACTCTTAATGAAAAACTTCAAAGTCTTTATGCCATTTTAAACTTGTTTATTTTAATGTTGCTTTTGATAATCAGATAAATTACTCAATTATGCTTTTTTAAATTGAATCAAATAATTTTGTTTTTGTTTTAATCAGTGATTCCCCTACAATACACAATAATCTATGGGTTTCTTTGTTTCTTTTTTGTTGTTGTTCTAAGATTTTATCATATAATTTTAGCTATGTCTTTCTCCACTGATGAATTTTCTATGTCCATATGAATAAGGCATTTCCAATGAACTCTTTTGGATATGGTTTAACATCCAAATGAATGCCAAATGTGTTTTGGTCACAAATGAGTAATTCATTTACAAATCATGCTTTGACCAATTAGCTCTATGGGGATTGAATAAAATGGCTATTAAATGTCCATCTTTCTTAAGAAAAGCTGGTTGATTTTTGTGTATTAACCTGTTTGACTAAGAAAATTACCTCTTTTTCTCTTCCTGTTTCTATTCCTAATCTATGGGTAGGATTTAGTTATCTTTAGTCAAAATTAAGGATATGATTTTAAGGGCCCTCCTATTTTTTAGTTGAGATGAAATTCATATCGCATAATTTTTTTTTTGGTAAATGTGTTTCTCCTTGGCCCTCCCACTAGGTACAGCTAAACCCTGGGCATTATGTATAAAACAAACAAGAAGTCTCTGAGAGATGGAGAGATGAAGATAGACTAGCTATGGACTCTGGGATTCAAGGAATGGCATGCCAGTGATTTCCTAGGGTTTTCTTTTTGGGAGCTGGAGGAGCACACAACCCAGGAACGCCAATGGGGGCAGACAAACAAAGGGAAGAAAAGCCTGACCTCTCTTGTCAAAAGGCTGGGAAAGGTGCGGCTGAGTAGGACAGGAAATTTTGTTAACACATGTCCTATTCCAGCTAAACGCTGTGGAAGAAACCATGTCACACCCCTACCTAGTCAGCAAAAACTGAGTTCTTAGAGTAACTCGATGCTAAGGTAGTGTCAGAGGAGGCCAACTGATCCTGCCCTGCAGTGACAAGGTGTCCCTTCCCCTCCTCCCTATATATCCTCTCCTGGCTCAGTGGACACTACCTAGAACCTGAACTTCTTTCCCCATCTGGTGGTCAGGAGGTGTTCCTAACCTCCCGCAATGGTAGTATCAGAGAAAGTTGAGTGGGAAGCCTGAACTTAAAGAGGCAGAGTGCCCTCCTTTGACAGCTTCTGCAGAAGCCAGCTAACAGAGAAGATTTAAGTGAGATCTAGACTCTCATAACATAACACCCTGGAAGCAGCTGAAAAGCACTCATCAAACCAAGGACAAGGAAAATTTCAACAGGAATGACAAAGGAAAATCAACAGATGCCAACATGGAGGTGATAGAGATCCTGAAATGATCTGATAAAGATTTTAAAGCAGTCGTCTTAAAAATGCCTCCAAGAGCGTTTATGAACATGCTAGAAACAAATGGAAACAGGTTGCTCAGGTGATTTTTGTATACAGCATATTTAAGATTCCCATTTCAGGGAGTTTAGGTTTCATTCAAAAGATGAATGAAAGATGAAGCAGTTGGCCAAGTAGGTCTTGTCTTTTCTTTTTCTCTTTCCTTCTTTTCTTAACAATCACATAAGGAAGCATTTATTTGAGGTTTAACATGAAATCATACGAATAAAATTTGTATAAACACAAATTCACAGATAGTAAAAGACAAAATAAAAACAAAGAAAACTAATTGGCATCTATACACAGTTAGACACAGCTATGTCTTGTACAATAGAAAGTCTTTTTCAAGACTTAGGTCAACAGAATTCCACTTAGGTCAGTGGAATTTAGTATATTCACAATGTGTGTGACCATTACCTCTTTCTATTTACAAAACATGTTCATCATCCCAAAAGGAAACCCATTAGCCATTAAGCAATTGCTTCCCATTTCAACTTTCCCCTTTCCCTGGCTGTGTTCCATCTCTATGGATGCACTTATTCTGGATATTTCATATAAATGGACTCATACAATGTATAATGTTTTCTCTTGGCTTCTTTCACTTAGTTAATGTTTTCAAGGCTCATCCACATTGTAGCAATGTATTAGTACTCCATTCCTTTTTATGGCTGCATAAAAGTTCATTGTGTTTATGTCACAATTTATTTCTCCATTTATACACTGATAGACATATGGGCTGTTTCCACATTTTGACCACCATGAATAAAGCTGCTGTGAATATGTGTGTACATGTATTTTTTGAGTGACAGTTTTCAATTATTTGGAGTATATACTTAGGGGTAAAAGTGCTGAGTCTTATGGTAATTTTATTGTTAAACTTTTGGAGAAACTACCAAACTATTTCCACAGAGGCTAAACTATTTTCACATTCCCACCAGCAGTGTACAATGGGTATCAATTTCTCCACACCCTTACCAACCCTTGTTATTTTTCCATTAAAAAAAAAAAATTAAAGCCATCCTAATGGTTATTAAATGGTACTTCATTGTGGTTTGATTTGTATTTCCATAATGACTCATGATATTGAACATCTTTTTATATGTTTGTTGGTCATTTGTATATCTTCTTTGGAGAAGTGTCTATTCAAGTCCTTTGCCTATTTCTAAATTGTGCTAGTTTTCTTTTTGTTGTTCAGTTGTAAGAGTTCTTTTTATATTTTGGACACTAGTCCCTTATCAGATATCGTTTTAGTTTGCCAACGAGCTGCTGATGCAAAGTACCAGAAATATGTTGGCTTCTATAATGGGGATTTATTTGGTATAAAAGCTTTCATTTCCAAGCCATGAAAAGTCAAACTCAAGGCACCATAAGAGGTGCTTTCTCACCAAAGTCAGCTGCCACATGTTGAAGCAAGATGGCCAGCAATCCCACCTGGTCTCTGTCTTCGCCTTCTGGCTTCCTCTCTCAGGCTCAACTGCTCCACTTTCTTCTCAATTGCAGCTGCAAGCTGCCATAGGGCTTGTCTCTTTTGGGGCCTCCTATATCAGTCTCGGTTGTGTCGCTCTCTTCCCAAGTTCAGCTGTAAGCTATCAGGAATAAAGCAGGGCTGTTCTTCTCTTGAGCTGCTCTGTGGGCCCAGCCACTTGAGGGCTTTGTGCTTAAGCAATCCTCTCTCTTTCATTGCATAATCAAAACTATGTAGGTTCCCTTTTTTCCTCTGTCCATGTAAGTCAGTCTCTACCTTTATGTCAGACCCAGCAAGAGGGAGGAGACTTAACATGAATCATGCCCCACTGACTTAATCCAGTCAAATGGGTCTCACACCCACAGGAATGGATTAGTTACTATTTCTCCTTTTGGTATTAATAAAATAATTTCAAATTGCCACAGATATATTATTTGAAAACTATTTTCTCCCATTCTGTTGGTTGTCTTTTCACTTTTTTGATTATGTCCCTTGATGCACAAATATTTTTTAATTTTGATGAAATCCAATTTATCTACTTTTTCTTTTGGTGGCACATTCTTTTTGTATTATATCTAAGAATCTATTGCCAAATCCAAGGCCATGAAGCTTTACTATGTTTTCTAACAGAGCTTTATGATTTTAGGTCTTATATTTAGGTCTTTGATCCATTTGTGAGTTAATTTTTTTATGGTGTGAGGTCAGGATCTAGCTTCATTCTTTTGTCCCAGCACCATTTGTTGAAGAGACTGTTCTTTCTTATTGCATGGTTTTGACACTGTTGTTGAAAATCAGTTGGCCATAGATATGTGGGTTTGTTTCTGGATTTTCAACTATAAGCCATTGGTTTATTTGACAGTCTTTATCCCAGTACCACACTGTCTTCGTTATTTTAACTATGTAGTAAGCTTTGAAAACAGGAAATGATTCATTATTCCTTTCAATAATATTTTTGGCTATTTGAAATCATTGCAATTCTCTATGAACATGAGGATTGACTTTTCCATCTCTGCAAAAATGCACATTGGGATTTTGATAGGGATTACAATGAATTTGCATATCACTTTAGGTAGTATTGTCATCTTAACAATATTGTCTTCCAATTCATAAACACAGGATTTTTACATTTATTTAGGTTCTTCTTTAATTTCTTCAGTAATATTTTATAGTACTTAGTGTACACATCTTTCCCGTCCTTGGTTAAATTTATTCCTAGGTATTTTATTCTTTTCAGTGCTATTGTAACTAGAATTGTTCTCTTAATTTCCTTTTGGGATTATTCATTGCTTATATGTAGAAGCACAGCTAATTTTGGTGTGTTGGGCTTATACTCTGCAACTTTCCTAAATTTGTTTATTAGCTCTGGTAGGTGTGTGTGTGTGTGTGTGTGTGTGTGTGTGTGTGTGTGTGTGAGAATTCCATGGGATTTTCTATATATAGGATCATATCTGCAAATAGAGATAGTTTTATGTCTTCCTTTAAAATTTGGATGTGTTTTGTTTCTTTTCTTGCCTAACTGCTCTGTCTATAGCTACTACACTGTTGAATAGCAGTAGTGAAAGTGGGCATTCTTGTTTTGTTCCTGATCTTGGGGGAACTTTTTCAGTTTTTTACTATAGAATGTGATATTAGGTATGGGTTTTTCATAAATACCTTTTATCATGTTGAGGAAATTTCATTCTAGTCTTATTTTTTTTGAGTGTTTTAATCATCAAGGAGTGTTGGATTTTGTCAAAAGTTTTTTGCTTATCAATAGATATGATCATGTGAGTTTTTTATTTTGCTCTTTCAATGTGGCATATTTTAATGATTTGTTTTCTTATATTGAACCACACGTGCATTCCTAGGATAAGTCTCATTTCATTAGAGTGCTAGTATTTTATTGATGATTTTTGCATCTATATTCACAAGGCATATTGGTCAGTAGTTTTCTTTTATTGCGCACTGTCTTGTCTAGGTTTGGGTTATACTGGCCTTATAGAACAAGTTAGAAAGTATTCCTTCCTCTATTATTTTTTAGAAGTTTGAGAAGGATTTGGTATTAATTCTTTAAATGTCTGGAGGAATTCACCAGTGAAGCCATCTGTCCCTGGACTTTTCTTTTGGGGGAGTTTTTTTTTAATTGTTATTATAACTGATTCAATCTATTCACTTGCTATACATGTTTCAGACTTTCTATTTCTTCTTGACTCCATTTTTGGAAATTTGTATGTTTCCAGGAATTTGTCCATTTTGTCTATGTTATCTAATCTGTTAGAGTAAAATTGTTCATAATATTCTCTTATAATCCTTTTTATGAAATCAATAGTAATGTATTCATTCTCTCATTTCTATTTAGTTATTTGCGTCTTCTTTTTTTCACTAGTCTAGGTTAAGGTTTGCCAATTCTTTTGGCCTTTTCAAAGAACTAAACTTTGGTTTTGTTGATTCTAGTATTTTTCTCCCCTCTATTTCACTTGGTGCTCTAATCTTTATCATTTCCTTCCTTCTACTACCTTTGGTTTTACTTTGCTCTTCTTGTTCTAGTTCCTTAAAGCTTAGGTTTAGGTGATTGATTTGAGATTCTTCTTTTTTTTAATATAGGCATTTACTGTTAAAAATTTCCCTCTGAGCACTGCTTTTACTGCATCTGAATTTTCATTCATCTCCAAGTGTTCTATAATTTCTCTTGTGATTTCATCCTTGACCCAGTGGTCATTTGAACATTTTATTTAATATCTACATATTTGTGAATTTTCTAGTTTTCTTTATGTTAATTATTTCTGTCTTCAATTCCATTGAAGTCAAAGAAGATACTTTATATGATTTCAGTCATTTTAAATTTATTAAGACTTGTTTTTGTGCTCTAACATATTTGCAATAGAGAAAATGCGTCGTTCTGTTGTTAGGTGGAATGTTCTAGATATATCTGTTAGGTCCACTTGGTTTATATGATTGTTTTAGACCTCTATTTCCTTATTGATCTACTCTCTACATGTTGTATCCATTATTGAAAGTAAGGTATTGAAATCTCCAACTATAATTGTAGAACTGACTATTTCTTCCTTCAATTTTGTCAATGTTTGCTTCATATATTTTGGGGTTTCTGTTGTTTTATGTGCATATGTTTATAATTTTCTTGATGAATTGAACCTTTAATCCATTATATATTTTGTCTCTCACAGCAATTATTGACTTAAAGTCTATTTTTTTCTGCTTTTAGTTTAGCCAGCCTACCTTTTGTTGTTGCTGTTGTTACTATTTGCTTGGACTATCTCTTTCCGTCCTTTTACCTTCAACCTGCTTGCGTCGTTGTATTTAAAGTGAGTCTTCTGTATGTAGCAGATAGTTGGATCATGTTTGTTTGTTTTATCCATTCTGCCAACCTCTGCCTGGGCCCTCCTATTTATAGGTAAGTTGAGCAAGTTCTCAGTCACACCTATAAGGCAGAGAGTAATTCAAATTCTGCTGTAAGCCATTATGACTGAAATGTGGCATAAATTAGAAACCAACATATTAGGCTCAATTAGATCAGGTTAAATCAAGATAGTTCTTAAATGATATTTTAGAACTGTGAATTTGTAAGGTAAAAATATAAGACTTCAGAAAAATACAAAAAAAAAAAATTATACTTTAAAAAACTCCACAGGAAAATTGTTTCATTAATATGTTTGGAAATAGAGGAGTCTAGCTGAATGAAGTCTGTTGACAACCAAGTTTTATTTTTGTTTTTGTTTTATAACATGGAAAAACGTCCTCATGTAGAAGTCTTCAATAAATCACAAAATTAGGAGAAAAATTTTCCTCTGGGCTGTTACACCTTTTCCTTTTGTGCAACTGGGTCAGGGCCTTGAATACAGTAAGCCCTCAATAAATGCTGCTGCAGTCACGTGCATTTTGAGGGAGTGAGATGAAGTCTTTGTTCTAAAGGTAGATTTTCAAAGGGTATGGAGGAGTAGACAATCACAGCTCAAACAAATAATGTGTTTAAAAGTGGAATTATGCTTATGAAAAATTGTTTTGAATCCATTGAATGACAACTTTTGATATTAGCTGGAATGGAAGAGAAAGGTTAAACAAATTCCATTTTGAGATAAGAGAGGGAAAATTCTGAGATCAATATGTGGCAGATAGAGCCAAACAGAATATACATCTGCAGAATGCCATGTATTCAGCCAATGCTCCCCTTTCACAAGGCAGAAAATCTTAACAAAACATGACAAGGCAGGATTGTCACTGGGAATCACTGTAATTTAGACCTTAAAGAGTGGTTTCATTGGGAGTGGGACATATGGGAATCCCCTACACTTTTTATGTAACATTTATGTAATCTAAGTATCTTTTTAAAAATAAAAATAAATAAATAAATAAAAATTTAAAAAAATTTTTTTTAAATTAAAAAAAAAGAGTGGTGTCAGCTAAAGTTAGTTTTCCTAAATTGGCAGTAGACATAAATAAGATATCAATATACATTAGAATAATATACAATTTCTATTGACAAATAGCACTGACTTTGAGAACATTTTAATAAATATTTTAATTACAACAAATCAGCATGTTATATGAAATAAAGTGATTTATGTGATAAAGTATTTGTTCAAGACTTTAGTCTATTACTCTTCATAGTGCTCCCAAGTGTATGTGAGCCAAAGTGATAAAAGTGGTAACTCCTGATCCCACAGATGTTAATTTGCAATAGGTGACCCAAAACTTATGAAAACTATCCCTTTCATTTTAATACCAGTCTACAAGTATTTTAAGCTTTTGATCTGTTTATTTTTAAATGGTGGGAGGTAATGGCATTTTGTATTTGCATGATGGAGAGGACTAAAATAGATTTTCCCAATCTGTAATTAGTCACAGAGAAAAAGAAAGAACTTAATAAATGACTAGAGATGCAGGCCCAGATTAATAAATCTTCCCACAGGATTTTATTTGAATCTCAGACAGCAATTTACTGAAAATCTAAGGTATAAGTCACTAATTTATCAGGCATCTTGCTCTATGCTTTTGTTAAAAATATCAACAACAAAAACAAAACAACGACCACCACCAAAAAATAACTCGTGAGCCTCTCATTAAACTATATGTTCAGTAAAGATTAAGCTGGTCATCTACTTCAGAAATGGCCTAGGAGGCAGGGAAATTAAAGTCTTAGAGATTGTCCTTTTTCTGGTACAGTGTAGGTTCTGTAGCATGGACTGTGTAGTGCTTGATAGTGCTCACAGCATTTCCTGTGGTTTCCATTGCATAACTTCAACTAAATTGAATTTGAACCAGAATCTTGACCCAAGGTCTGTGTGTGAGGATGCTAAATGTGTATCATGTGGAAAGTATCTGATGTGCATTGTAATAATCTACTAAAGATTAGAGCTCTGAAAACCAAAGAAACCAAAATCTATAATTATTGGCATTTGTGGGAATTGTTATAAGCACATTTAGCTGTTTTAATCCAATTTTCTTCCATTATGGTTCTTAACAAAATGTCTAAAATACACAGAGTGTGTCAATCCACAACCTCTCTTTTATTCTTTCTTATTGGAGAATATAAACCAGATCTACTGCTTACCTACCAGATAAATTTTATTCAATATACAGTAAAGTAGACATAGATGCACACAGTGAATTTTTGTCAGATTCTGTCTTGGAAATAGGTTTAAAATGAGCTTTGGCCTCAAAATAATTATATCTTAACTTTTAATTTTAGAAACATTTTTGAAGAATCTTTGATTTTAAAGATTTTATCAGAATTATGTGCTTATAGATGACTAGTTTGTAAACAATATTTCAACTGACAGAATTTGTCATACTCAAATTATGCGATTTTTGGTATAATTTTATTCCGGCACATAGCTTGGCATATGAGATATGACAATAAAGAGACACAGTTAATTTATTTTACTGGCATCAATGTAACATCAAAGTAGATGCCTTGAGGATACATTCATTCAGGCAATTCTGTCACTGATAATGTTTTGAGTCTTTTTTTTTTTTTAATTGTCATTCAAACTATTTTGTTAACTCTACAAGAAAACTGATTTTATTTCTTTAATGAACACTTGAGTTTTACCCTGATATATATATCTTGGCTTACTCATCCATTTTTTTTTTTTTTTAACTGATTTGTTTCTGAACACCATTTGACTTATTTAAAAGAAGAAATCAAATCCACCTTAAGAAACAGAAACTATTCCACAACTGAGGTTATTCAAAAGAATATGCTGCAGACTCAGGAGTAAATTGCGGTTTAGAACAGTCTAGGTTAATGTTAAAGATATCAGAAAACAATACCTAATGTGCTAAAGCAAAAAAGAAAATGAACAAATGAATAAAGTATCCCTTGCTTATGTTTCAAACAACAAGCAAATTTGTTGTTTACCTCATCTTGTCTACAGGCCACTAATGACCATTAAAAAGGGAACAGGTTAGCCGTCACGTGGAATCTGTTTTCATTTCTGACTTCCATGGCTGAGCTCAAACGTTGTGTGTGCTTAAATCTGCCTATGGGGAATCTTTGAATTGTTTAATGGAATGGCCAATGGCAAGCTCTGCCCACATTACTGACCATAGCAAATTCATTTGGGTAGTTCACATCCTCCAGTTCTGAGACATGTTTCATTTAAAGGTACCAGCATCACATTATAGTTTATTTCAGGGATATTTTACAATGAAATCACTACCACATTTAGAATTATCCATCCATTTTCCGAGTACATTCTTGCTTAGAAAATAGGTTTGAAGCCATTCAACTTTTTTGATGTGAAGGTGATATCTGACATAAGTTTCATGGCCCACAGAGCAAACTGGAGAGAATAAAGTACACTTATTTTGTTTCCATTTCTAACTCTAGAAATCTTTCATAAGGACTCTTTCCACCATTTCTTCATGAAAGGGAGCTTGAGTAAAACTCCACTACCAATGAAACAAGAATTGTGGATAATGTAAATATCCACAATATACTTTTGTGTATGTATATATGTGAGTGTATCAGCTGAGTTTTTTGCATTTAGTAGATGATTTAACTTGATATATCAATTTTATTTAAAAAAAGGAAATATAGTAAAAAAGAGTAAGAATTATGATATTCTTCTGTAACCCATGGACCAATTCTAAAGCCATTTCTAAAAAAGGAGTTCCACAATTGGCAGTCAGTCGAATCAAGGCTTTACAAGGCCTCCTTCTAATGTAAAAAGCTTTACTGACTGGGTAAGATCTACTTGCCCACAATTAACAGTTTTTAAAGGTAACACAGAGATTATAAAACTATTTGCAACCCACCCTTTCCCTAAATAGTCCACCTATTCACCCCTCCCTCTCCCCCTCTGGACCCCTGGCAACTACTATCTTTATATCGATGTTGCAAGTTACTCCATTAACACAAGATAATAATGACAATAACAATAAATCTGCTTTGGTCCATGGTTATACTTCCCCCTTATGATTACTCATTTTGCTTCAGGTTGAGAAAGGACTTAGATATTATGGGGCACATGGAAGGAATTATTTTGCTTGCAGTTGTAGATACTCCTTGTTTTGGGGGATGGGACTTGTCCATCATTATCGTTTTGTTGGTTGTCCAGGGCAAGCCCGAAGAACTAGAGAGTAGGGGTTGGCTGCTACTCTACTGGGATTCAGGGCTTTGTCAGCATATGAGCAATCCAGAGTTAAGTCTCTAAGAAATATACTTAACAGGAACATTGTAAATTATAGATTCAAATAAAAGGAGTAGAAGAATCATGATTAGGGGAATTATAAATGAGTATAACTATGTTATATTGAGGAAATAGATTATCATATATTCCCAAATAGGGCCCGCTGAAAGGGTGTTGATTTCATGAGGCTGTGTGCCTTGCCTCTGGTGTCTGCACATCCCTAGAGCCCTTGGGAGCACTCTTGTTTAAAGTTTTATTGACTATGGCAGCTAGTGAAATCTGACACCTTCATAAGCGTAACCTCCGGAAAGGCCTCCCAATTCACTTTGAAATTTTTTAGCGGTGAAAACTCTTTTTTATTCAATGTTTCCCCCTTTTAGTCAAGGTCTTTTTCAAATGCATCACTGGTTGGCACTCTGTAATAGTCCCTCGATGTCAGGGAGTCTCATCCCCAAGAGTCATGTCCTATGTTAGGGGGAAGGTAGTTTATTTGCTGACTTTGGTTTAGATAGAGGCCACATTTGAGTAACAAGGAGGTTTTCAGGAAGGAACTCTCAGGCATTAATTCTAATTAGGCTAAGTTTCATTTTTACAGGAGTAAGGTTCACATGCACAAACATTAAGATCGAGGACTTTGCATCTAGGCCTGTTTTCTTTTCTTAGGCATGGTTTAGATATTCCAGAGATTTTTTCCATATTATTTGAGAAAGTAGCAGGGCTTCCCTAGGAAGGAAGTTAATATTTTGTTAGCTGCTATGTGGGCCTCTGTCTATTGAGAAAACATACTTATGGCAAGAACTGTAGCAATGCTTCTACGAAAATGCCACACCTTCTTCAACATGAAGAAGAGAAGTTCTTCTTAAATACCAGAGGCCAGAAGGAAACTTTACCCAGCATATGGGACTCACCTATCAAACCTACTCTCTGTTGTCGTGCCTTCACACAATGAAGAAAAATGGTTGCCTGTGATGATGGATAAATCTCTGGGCTACCTAGAGAAGAGATAGAAACAAGATACTTTGTTCACTTATGACGGGATAGTTGTTGATGATGACAGCAAGGACCAGATTTTAAAGGGTGTGTTCAGTTCGTGAGGAGAAAAGTCGCGTATGGCAGTTGCTGATGGAACCACAAAGTTTCCAGATATTGAGAAATTAGAAAGGGGACAGAATGACCTGCAGCCTTGGCATGTTCAAATAGCTATTGCATGTGGATCTCGAACTCATTTGGAAAAAGAATCAATTGCTCAGCATTCTGACTTCCGTACTCTTCTCACGTATGGGTTCTACTTTCTGATGTGCTTCCTTTTGTCAGAGGAATCAGGGGCACACAATGTGGGTTCAAATTATTAACTCAAGAAGCACCATCACAGACGTTTCATCTCTACACATTGAACAGTGGGCATTTGATGTAGAGCTGTTTTACATAGCACAGTTCTTTAAAATTCTGGTAGCAGAAATTGCTGTCAAGTCAACTGAAATTGAAGGTTCTAAATTAGTTCCACTTTGGAGTTGGCTACAAGTGGGCAAAGACCTACTTTTTATACAGCTTTGATATTTGACTGGTGCCTGGCGGCCTGAACAAACTAGGAAGAGGATATAGGTCATTCACAGTTTTTTGTTCTTATGCATTGTTGTCACATTTCATTTGGAATTAAAATATTAAATAAAGCTGAAATAAACCTTTAAAAAAGAATAATTTACCTTTCTAATAAAAATCTGGATTTAGGAGACTAGTGATTTGACAGCTATTTTTTTCCAAGCCTATTAAAGGCATTGGAATTCAGCTTTCTCTTAAGGATATTGATTTATCATCTAGATTTCTTTGCACAGTGATCAAATTCTGACAATATGGTAGTTGGCTACTAATTTTTTTTGCCACTATAACACAATTTTTTCCAAGTTGTGTATTTTTTATATATAATTTGACAAAACCCCAGAATTGTCAAAACTCTGACTTAAATCATAAAATAGTTCTCTTTTAGCCAAGAGAGCTCACAGCTTCCACTAAATACAAAATATCACCTTTAAAAAATAGTTAACGTGGATTCTCAATTCAACTTAATACCCAAAATCCAAAATTAAGAAAAAAATCTCTTATATTTAAACAATAAAGCTAAAAATATCAAAATTTTCAGTTTTCAACTTCTAAATAAAACATTTTTTCTTAACTTTCAAAGTATTCATATTTTATACATCACCTGGGCTTCTGTGATAAGAAAAATAAATATATTCCAATTTGCCTTTCATCTATAGTTTCTCATTAATTATAAAGTAACATGTTTCTGATGAGTCTTTTGACTCTCCAATTTTATTACCTTCATAATATAATGCATAGAACTGTCATTGTGATATATTTCATTTCAGAAATGGTTTTCAATTTATGTTATTAAGTTCTTTAACTATACCAGGTTTCTCTGAATCTGATTACTTCCTGCATTATTTACTCATTTATTTCACCTTCTTTTGACGAATCTTATTCTGTTGTTCTGCTTTTCATCTTTCATCTTCAAAGCTCCATTTCTGGATCATGTGTAACTGCCTAAAGTTAGTTGCTGGTATAAATTTCAAATGCAAAATTTTCAGTTTAAAAAATTCCATCTGAAGTTTATCATTCCTGAAAATGTACAGCTGTTTCTACCACATTTATGCCTTTTATAGTAAGGATCATAAAGCTGAATGCTAAAAGCAGGCTGTTTTCATTTCAATCACACTGACAATCTGGGAAAATCAGGCTTTGATCTTTGGGAAGAAGATTTGGGACACCCAGTGTTTTACAATTGGCTTTTGAGGTTTATTTTACAAGATACTTGAAGCTGTGTTCCAAAATGTATTTACATTCATTACCAAGGGACAGAGAAGAGATAGGAAGTCATTCTGCTGTCAGCTCTGAAGAAACCAAATTTAAGCCAATTAAAAAGTAAACACTTAGTTGGGATTTGTGACTTTAAATGGAATGGGTCTCTGTGTTACTAGTAATGCCTATGAAAATGTTCCACAGAAGTTGAAGACAGGAAAAAGTGAACCAACTTGAGGTAAGGGAAATGAATGAACAAGAGAGGAGAATATATTGTCGGGGACCTTTTCATAGGTTTAAACATAGATTATCCTGAAGGGAGATCTTAGAATACACTTTAAAACAGTTTTATCGAGATATGGTTTACATACATAAAAGCCACCAGTAAAGTGTAATTCAATGGTTTTTGGCACATTTACTGAATTGTGCAAATATTACCATAATCTAATTTTAGCAAGTTTTCATCACCCCAGAAAGAAACCTTATATTCATTCATGGTCACTCCCAATTCTCTGTTTCCCAACCTCAACCCCAGCACCTCACAACCACTAATCTAATAACCTTATACATTTGCCTATTCTGGCCATTTCATATAAATGGAATCATGCAATATGTGATCTTTTGTGACTGACTTCTTCCATTTGGCATAATATTTTTGAGATTCATGCATACTGTAATATTCATCAGTATTTCATTCCTTTTTATTGACCTATAGTATTCCATTGTGTGCATATATCACATTTTGATTATCCATTCATCAGTTAATGGATTGCTTCTTTTTGGCTATTATTAATAATGATGCTATGAACATTGGACAGAATGCTTTTTAAATTTAATTAAAATTTTTGCTTATGTATATTAATTCTGTTGTTCCTTTATGATTGAAATATGGAAAGAAACTATAGAAAATTTTATTAGAGAATACCACTTCTAATTATGTTCACTAAAATTACAATATGGTTATTTATAAAGGGGAAATATATATACATGTGTTTGTCAATATATTGTTTCCTTGTGTTATAAAAATTTGCTATTAGAATGGAAAAAACAAATATTTTAACACCAGAATTATTCCTTTTAAAGTACATATTATAATAATATACTTTCAAATAACACCTTTTTTTAAATGAATTATGCTCTTTAGATAAGATTCTATTGACTGAGTTAATGCCGAGCTCACATGTAAAGAAGAAATAAATATTATTTTTAAAATATTTATTGCGTCCATTTTATATGAAAATTTTAGAGATATCTTTGGTGGAGAAGTTCATATAAATAAGTGATAAGGTTCTTCCTTTACTATTTTTGAATCTTGGCTCTTCCTTGAAGACAATATTTCTCTTGTACATGTAGAGGCAACAAATTTTCTTACCTTCATCCCATGAATTTTGACATTCTTCTAGCTCCTATTGTAAGTTTCAGCTATTCTATTTTCATTCTCATGAATAACCCTTTTATCCATTTTTTGGCCTATGTTGTCCAATTCTATTAAACCCCATGGCTCTAAGTCTTTTGCTGACTTGATCACTCACGCATTTATCAAAGACTTTGACGACTTGTTCACACTTTTCTCTCCCATCCAATGTCCAGCTTTCTTCCTACTATCAACACTGTTTGTGTAGGTTATAATTCTAACATTGTACCACAGTTTCTCAAAGTGTGATCTGCCTACCACCTGCAAACAAATCATCTGGATTAACAAGGCAAGTTCATGTATCCAACACTAGATCTATTGAATCAGAATCCCCAAAAGTAGAATCAGGGAATCTGTATTTTTTCATAATCTCCCCAAACTAACCTAAACTAAACTTAGACTCATTAAAGTTTGAGAACAATTGCTCATGCCGTCTTATTTAGTTTTCCTATTCAACAGCATTCAATATCCATACCATCCAGTCACCCACTCCTATAACTACACTGAAGACACTGCTGTCAATTATTCCATCTCAGAAAAAAAGCCCACCCTTTGAATATAAACTTTTATGCTTTAATTGCTATTAATCCTATTTTTAGCCTTTTTCCTCAAGTGCATTAGCATTCTCCTGGCTTTATTTGCTTCCCATTCCAGCTGAAATCTCATTATTCAACACTTTAACTGCTCTTTTCAACACTCTTGGCCCTTGCTCGCTCATCTTTTCAACACATCTGCTCAGCAAATCCTGAACATGATTAATAAAACTACATTTCATCTTGATTCCTGTATCCAGGCATCTGAGTATGACTAAGAAACATTTCCACAACCCTTCATATTATTTCCACTACCATATTTATTACTCTCTTTCCATGGTATTCAAAACACTGCCTAGCAACCAAATCTCTTCCCCATTCTCCCCAAAAGCTACTTCAGAAATTTATGATGTCAAGAACCCTGTTTGACCAGCATTATTTTCTCTCTGCAGATGATCTTGCTATCTATTTCATACCTCCAAACTCATATATCCAACTATTTTCCAGATACTTCCTACAGAATGCCCTATGATCACTTAAAATTAAAACTGTCCACAGTAGACTGAGTAATGTTTCCCAAAGATACCAGCTCCTAAATCTCAGAACCTTTAATGTTATCTTGTATGGAAAAATGGTATTTGTAGATGTCTTTAACTATTTTGAGATGGGGAGATTATCCTGGATTATCCAGGCAGGCCCAAAATACAATATGATAAACTGTGAAGACATAATATTGAGCTAAATAAGCCAGACACAAAAAAGACAACTATTGTATGATGTTGCTTATATGAAATACCTAGAAGTACCAAACATCATAGAGACAGTTGGTCATTTATAGGTTATCAGGGGTGAGGGTGGGGCAGGAAGAGAGAATTATAGCTTAATGAGTGAGTAGTTTCTGTTTGAGAAGAGATGAAAAAGGAGGGTTAATAGATGTTGGTGATAGTAGTTCAATATTGTGAATAAAATGAATAGTACTGAATTGTACACTGTACTGTAGTTAAAATGGGAAATTTTTTGCTCTGTATCAGTTACTGCAACAAAAAGTTAAAGTTAAAGAGAGAGAGATACAGGCACACAGATACATGGAGAGGGTGATGTGGCCACAGAGGCAGAGATTGGAGTGAGGCGGTCGTGCATCAAGGAATACTGGCAAACACCAGAAGCTGGAAAAGGCAAGAAAAGGTTTCTTCCCTAGAGCCTTGTGTGGGACCATGGCCCTGAAAACATCTTAATTTAAGGCTAGGGATACTAAGTTTAGACTTCTAGCTTCTGAAATTGTTATTTGAAGCCACCTAGTTTATGATAATTTGTTGCAGCAGATACAGGAAACTAATACCAAGAACTTTCTTATCAAATATATTTTCCACCCCTGTTAGAGTGACTGATACCAACTTTTCTAGACTTTTCTTTTTTTTTTCCATAATATTCAATTGTTATTCAAGTTCCATTGATTCTATTTAATAAATTTCTCTCAAATTCACTTCTTCTACAGACTCCTTGCTCAGGCACAAAAGACCTTTGACCATGCCTTCTAGAATAGTCTCAGTTGCAAACTGACCTAAGTCAATTTAATGTTTCAAGAATTATCAGGGTTTTTTGGTGAATACTGGTAGCTTCCAGAGATTAGGTGTAGGAAGTGTCTCTAAATCTTGTCTCTAGAAATTCTCTCTGGTATGTTATGAAAATTCCTGTGGTATGTCTCTAGAAATTCTCTTAGGTACCAGACCAAAATCTATTACATACTTGGGTAGTTATCAGTAAGCAAGAACAAAATCAAGAACATGCTCTTGAAAACTTAGCAAGCCTGTGTTCTCTCTCTTTAGTCACTCTTATAAGAACTTCCCTCTCTGAGGCAAATGCAATAATATTATGGCATCAAGAGCAGCCTAAGTTCTGACAGGATCCTCGCTTAAGAAGGGAGCATATTCAACAAGGTTCTCTAGGGAAACAGAACTGGCCAGAGATAACTGTAAATATAAAATTTTAAAAAATTGTCTCATGCGACTGTGGGGATGCACAAGTCCAAATTCCATAGGACAGGCTGCAAATCAGGAACTCCAATGAAGGTCCTCAATGAGTTCCTAGGGAGAAGCTGGCTGTCTGATGTATAGGTGGGAATTCTGTCTTCTGACTGCTGAAATCATTTCTTCTTTTAAAGCCTTCAGTTGATTGGATGAGATGTCTCTCATTGCTGAAGGCAATCTCCGTGAAATCTCACAGTAACAGTTAGGCCAGTGTTGCTTGACCCAACAATTGGACACCATTATTTGGTCAATTTGACACATGAGCCTAACCATCACAGCACACCTCTTATCAACTTGGCAGTCATACACATCAATTTAAACCATACTTAATCTTGAAGCAAAAAACAATAACAGACATTTTTTTTTTGCCTAATAATAAAGTGTCTTGTGTACAATTAGAAATGCACTAAATCCTTCCAGAACGGGATGCAAGTCCATGGGTAATATTCACTTTTATACTTGACATCCTAGAACCTTAAATACTACTAATACAACTTTTTTCCCTTCTCATATGTTTTTCTTTATATATATAATTTTAATTTTTTGAAAGATACTTAGATTACATAAATGTTACATAAAAAAAATATAGAGGATTCCTATATGTCCTGCTCCCTCCCACATTTTCCCACATTAACAACATCCTTCATTAGTGAGGTACATGTGTTTAAATTGATGAGCACATTTTGGAGCACTGCCCCTAAATGTGGATTACAGAGAGAGATACAGGCACACAGATACACAGAGAGGGTGATGTTACCACAGAGGCAGAGACTGGAGTGAGGCAGTTGGGCATCAAGGAATACTGGCAACCACAGAAGATGGAAAAGGCAAGTGTAGTTTACACTCTCTACCATACATTTTTGTAAGTTAAGACAAGATATATAATGGCCTGTATCTGTCATTGCAATGTCATTCAGGACAATTCTCAAGTCCCGAAGATGTCCCCAAATTACACCTTTTTTCCCTCTCCCTCCCTGCAGAACCTCCAATGGCCACTGCCTCCATATCCATGATAAAAGTTCTTCCATTGCTAGAATCACAATAAGTCTATAGGAGAATAACAACAAGTCTACTCTAATCCATCATTCATTCCCCAGTCCTGAGGATTCTGGCATGGTGATGGCCACTCCACCACTAATTGAGAGGGGACTTAGATCCCTTGGGGCAGATGGATGGGACTATCTTGCCTGCAGTTGCAGATGCTCTCTGTTCCTTGAGATGGTCGATGTCCATCATTATCTCCTTGTTACTTGTCCTGGGTGAGTCCAATGAACTGGAGAGAAGGTGTTGCAACTCTGTTGAGATTCAGGGCCCAACTGGTACATGGAAAGCTCAAAGATTTAAGTTTCTTGGACATATACTTATCAACTCTAGTACTAACTCTAGGTTCAAATAGAAGGGGCAGAAGAGCCATGTGTAGGGAAACCACAACTGTGTCCAACTCTGTCACACTGGAGCATAAATTCCAAAGTAAGGCCCACTGGCAGGGTGCCAAACTCCTGAGCTCTCTTCCCTGCCCATAGTGTCTGGATGTCTCCAGAGCCCTCAGGAGCCCTGCTGTTTGAAGCAATATTTACTGTGACAGTCAATAAGATCCTGCTGAGACGTGCATAAGCGTAACCTCTGGAATGACCTCCCAACTCACTTTGAAGTCTCTTAGCCATATAAACTCATTTGTTTTTACCCTTTTCCCTTTTTGATCCACATCTTTTTCCAGTTACATTGCTAGTTGATGCTTGGTAGTAATGCCTCGGTACCATGGAGGCTCATCCCCGGTGTCATGTCCCACACTGGGGGGAAGGTAATGCATTTATATGCTGAGTTTGGCTTAAAGAGAGGCCACATTTGAGCAACAAGGAGGCTCTCAGGAGGTAACTCTTAGGCAACCTATAATACTAGACTAAGTTTCTATTTCAAAAGTAAAGATTCATAACTACAGTCATCAATATTAAGGCCTGGTCAAAGGTTCATCCTCCTTCACTAGTCACTGCCCTGTACTCAGGGGATTCTTGCTGTCCCATTAGAGAATGTGGCAGAGCTCCCCAGGATGGGAATTCAATAT
>JAQZBX010047817.1:0-20375 GCA_029593785.1 Cabassous unicinctus | reverse complement strand
TCAAATTTTTCACAATACATACAAATATTTGTAAAATGATAAATAAATTCATATGCATATATGTGCATATTTTTACATAAATATTATATATATATGTGTGTGTGTGTGTGTGTGTGTGTGTGTGTGTGTGTGTATTTTTAAAGGTGCTAAGATTACCTAAATATTACTCAGAAACTACAGGGATTCCCATGTTCCCCACCTCCCACACCTCCAACAACATCCCACACCACCATCCTTCATCCGTGTGACACAACACCCGCAATGGATATACACATCCTGGGGCCTTGCCACCGAGCATGGACCACGGTTCACATCATAGACCACAATCTCTCCCACACAGTTCTGCATGGTATATGCTGATGGAAAATGGCCTACATCCGTCACTGCAACGTCACTCAGGACAACCCAAAAAGCCCCTGTATTTCAACTGCCCCTCCTCTCCCTGCCCCAAAAATGTCCAGTGGCCACCAGCTCCACCTCACTGTTACAATTTCTTCCATTGCTTGAATCATAACATGTCTACAACAGAACACCACCAAGTTCACTCTAGTCCACAGCTCCTCCCCCAATCCTGAGGGGACTGGGATTGTGATGTCCACTCCACCTCCAAGTGAGAGAGGGCTTATATCCCATATATGCTGTGGATGGGTTTATCCTGCCTGCAGCTGCAGGCCCTCTCCATTCCCTGGGATGACCGTTGTCCATCATCGTCTCCTTGCCAGACCCTTTGGATGAGTCCATTGAGCTGTAGGGTAGGAGTTGCAGCTCCACTGAGATTCCAGGCACAACTGGTACATAGGTAGGCCAGAGTCTTCAGTCTCTGGAAGTACACCTAACAACTCCAGCATCACATATAGGTTTGAATAGAAGGGACTGATGGACCATGTGCAGGGAGGACTTATTTGACTCCAACTCTGTCACTCTCATGAGCACAGATTCCAGTGAAGAGCCCACTAATTAGACATCAATCTCTGGGACTATCCCCACTTATATAGGACCTGAGGGTTTCCAGAGCCCTCAGGGGTCCCTCTGTGTGGGGTGATATCCACTTTGGTGTTCTATGAGATCCTACTGAGGTGTGCATAAGCATTACCTCTGGGATGACCTCCCAACTCTCTTTGAAGTCTCTTAGCCACATGAACTCATTTTTCTTTACCTTTTCCCCCTTTTATTCAAGGTCTTTTTCCAATCGTGTTGCCTGTTGGCACTTGGTATTAATCCCTTGTTGCCAGGGACGCTCATCCCCGGGAGTCATGTCCCACATTGGGGGGAAGGTAATGCATTCAAATGCTGAGTTTGGCTTAGAGAGAGGCTACATTTGAGCAACAAGGAGGCTCTCAGGTGGCAACCCTTAGGTACCCCATAACAGTAGGCTAAGTTTCAATTAGAAGAGCAAATACTCATAAGGCTGTCTGGGATGGGGGATTCATGGGAGTAAGTCCATCTGAATATACATGAAAGATATATAAAACTGTGTGGTTTCTGTGTACCTTTAATTGTCTGTTGCCAGTTCCAGAAGGATGGGAGGTTGAAGCTGGGGGTTGGATAACCAATACTCTTTTGCGTTGAGTGGCTTGGGGACAGTCAGACTTTCAGTGGATTTCTTGTTTGCACAGTGGACACAGCCTTGGAGGAGGGTGTGGGTTGGGCACTGCTTGGCCCAGTACCCAGGCTTATTGCCTTTGAAGCATGGCCTTGGTGGGTTTTTTTGTAGTTGCCTGGAGTGGAATGTCTTTTGGGAACTCTGGAGGATGGAGGATTTACAGCTAGGTTTTTTGGGGACTGCCATGGCTCTGAGAGGGCTGTTGGCAGTGTTTTTTCAGTTTGGGGTATTTGCAAGTGTTTGGGCTGCAAGCTAAATATGTTTTTTTTTTCTTCTGGGGATAGACAGGTGGAAACAATGCTGTAGAAGTTTTCAGAGAAAGATCCTAACCAGTCCTCTATGTGGCTTAAATCTGAGAGTGATAAAGGAATGAGTACTCTAACTATTCCTTCAGCTCCTGTTACTTTCTGGAGGAGTAAGAGAGGAGATAGCATCTGTGTGAAGTTAGGAGTCTGCATGCTGACAGAGGTAGAGGGCTGCAGCACAGAAGGAGGACGGGTAGTCTCCATAAGGGAGTATGAGGAGGGGAATCGGGAAGCGTAGAAGGCAATGGTGATGAAGAGTGGGAGGAAGAAGGGGTGGAAGGTGAGTTCAGAGAAAACACCAGAGGATTATATGGAGGAGGTATGGGAGGCATGATTTGAAGGATCAAAGTCAGAGTGTTCAGGAGTTTGAGGAAGTGGATGTGATGAGGAGGAAGGATTCTGAGAAGGTTTCTGATGTAAAAGAAGAATTTGGTAGGAAGAGCAGGATTGGCAGTGGGAGAGAAGGAATGAAAAGGAATACCTGAATTTAAGGAATCTCTGACCATATGCTGTTGCAGTGGATAAAGTTTTCTAAGTCTTGGGGAACTTGGAAATCAAAAGTGCCATTCTCCAGCCATTGAATTTCATTGTCCAATTTGTATTACAGTCACACAAAGGTCAAATAGAAAAAGAGATTTTATGTCTGATGTCTCCTTCTGGGTACAGAGTTTTAAGGCTATGAAGGAGACAGCCCAGAAGTGTGTTTTTTTGGGGGGCTGAAATTGAATCCCCCATTTTAGGTGGCTTGGGTGAGACTAAGTATCTCTAGGACAGGGGAGATTCTGAGTAAGAAAGGCATCACCAAATCAGTCAGAAATTTCCAAGGAAACAGGAAACTGTGCTTGGAGCCAGACATCTCTGGAGCCAAGGGGTTTCTTCCCAGGAGGATGAAGGCCTACCACCTGCCATGGCCCATGAGGACAGTGAGGATCACTGACCTCGCACTATGATTTTTTGGTGGGTTGTCCAGGACAACAGAAAAAGGAAAGAGAGAGCAAGCAGGATCCTCTGGTGGAGAAATCCTTAACACACCCAGTGAAGACTCAATGTCCGGTGTTGGATGAGTGTTTGCCTGAGCAGTGGGGAGATTCCTCACCAATCAATCAGTCTCAACATGTCCCCAGTCCTAGGTTTTTGTCACCAAATGTTGGGGGAAATGGTGCTCACTGGGACATAGAGACTGATGAATGCAAACAGAAAGTTTATTGGGAAGATTTCCCAACAGAGGGGATCTGAAGAATAGACTTCAGCCCACCCCTGGTAAGGAGGGATTTGAATTTATATAGTACATTCCTAGGCAAGGAAATGATAGTCAGTGGGAGGGGTTCAAGAGTTTAAGTAAGGTGCAGGGACTAATAGGAAGCCGTAGAGGTGAACATTTTCCCTTGTATGGCTAGAGGATAGTGGGTTAAGGATTTATGTTTTCTTGGAATGCTGGAGGAACAGGTGATGCTTAGATGTGGAGGGAGTAAAGCTCTTTATCTCACTTTAATCCCATCTCCATGCGGTTTCTTTGTTCAACCTTGGGGATGTGTGGTGGCTTTAAGCATGTAGGCTATGGGGGTGGGGCTTGTATTTCCTCAAATCAATGTCAGTAGGAATTGAGTCACAGCTTGTTAATTATTGCAAACCTAGTAAGGGGGAGCCTCTAACATCTAGTCTCCAACCTGCAAAATTGAAGCTCTAAGACCTGATAGGAACTTATTAGTAAGGGTGGCTTTTTGTTTTTTCAGTGCCTGCAGGACATATATCTCCAGAATATGGGCCTTAAGTTTTTCACAAATATTTTGGTCCTCCTTACTTCCATATATGTAGAATTTTTTCTTTCCCACCCAATTCAAGGTTGTCAAAGATCTCACAGGAAACCAGGAAGGCAGCTTAAGTTGAGGATGGCACTGAACAGCCACAATTATAAAGAAAGTTAAGCAAAGGAGGAGTAGGGGACAAGCCAACCTCATTGGCTCTAGTCAGAAGCACAAAGGCTGGGGGAGGCCACCAATGCTGGGGGCCACTCTTTTCACCCAGACTTAGGGGAGTCCCAGGGAAGCTGTCAGGCTTCATGCGGACTTCTAGTCAAGGACCTTGGAAACCAATGGTGTGAAGGAACAACCCTGGGAGCTGAGCCCCAGGATGTATGCAGAAAGGTCTTTCTTTCAGGCAGCTGAGCTTTCCTGAGTGCTTGTTCTATGCCAGGCACTGGGCCAAATGGAAAACAGAGTGGATAAGTCTAGGCCCCTACCCTTGATTGGCTCACAGACAGATGGGTGTAAATAGAGGACATTAGCAAACAAACAAATTGAAATTGTACAGAATACAGTGCTTAATCAAGTCTGCAAATGAACCATAACAATAAAGGAAAGGTGACTTTGCAGTGTGAAAAATCCTCTGGTGACCTGTAAAGTCCTTTTAACTACAAAGCAAGAACAATATTAATTCTGCCATGAATTAGCTCTAAGCAGATCTACCAGGATACAGGAAAATCTAATCATTTAAGATGAGCTTTACTTAGCATGTACTTTGATCTGTCTCCTGGACCAGTCACTGTGGTCACAGGAAAAGTGATTCTGGTTCTAGCTTTGAGATGCTGACAGCACAGAGTGAAGATAGGCAGGACAATATTTGGCATGATAGAACCTCTATCAGAGGCATTTCCATCTGAGTTCTGTGGAAATTAAGAAAATAGAAAACTGACCTTGCCTAAAAACTCATATCAGGGAAGGCTTCCTGGAGGTGAGATAATTAATAAGACCATGAAATATAGGCAGGAAATTTTATGACTGAGGAAGGACATTGTTTACTCAAGCACTGAGTGGGGACTGGTTGTGGCTGGTCAGTATTTGTGTGAATGTGAGTGGTGAAGGAGGAGCAGGAAAGGACAATCCCAGGAGTAATTGCTGTGATGTTAGTCAGAGCAAGCACCATAAATTAAAATCTTCTTGAGTTCCATAGAAGCAGACAAAGCAACTAGGTTGACATCAACAAAACCCACAGACAACAGCTTCATAATATCTAGGTGATAAAACATATTGGATATCAGCATCTGAGGAATTAGAAGCAGAGGGAAGCAATTAGGGTTTCCAAAAGCTTAAGAACAGAAAAACCCCAAATTGTAATCCGGTGATATAAAGATGTAGAGATTTTTTAATACAAAAGAAGTGACAGGAAATTGGAAAGAAAATTATAGACATAGAAAATAAGCTTAGAAAAGACATATTTACTAAATATCCTAAACAACTATAAAAAGTGAAACAAAGTGAGTACTGTAAGTTAAATTCAAGAAATACTCAAAGTTGAATCCTTAGGAGCACCTGCTTGGGTCTCCCTGACCTTCAAGAGATGGCTCTGCCACTGTAAGTTGGATTATATGGGCAAAGTTTTTCCTTCTTGGGCCTCAATTCCCTCATTTAGGGAATGATTCTATTCAGAGGGTTATTGTTTCCATTTAAAGGTGAGGGATCTAAAGCTGGAAAGTCAAATACAGAGCCCAGGCTCCTTGGTCAGTGGGAGGCAGAGCCAAAGGCAAGTGCAGGCACCTGTCCCTGCAGCCCTGACACCTGCATGGTCATGGAACCAATTCCTTTGTGGTCCAGATAGTGGTGTGTGCCCAGGATTAGAGGAGGTGAGTTGAGGCCTCATCATCTAGAAACCAGAGGGATTTCAGCAGCCCACGGTGGTTTTGTCTGTCTGGCAAGCAAATGGGGCAGCAGTCAGGGATCAGTTGCCTGGACATGAAGAGTAGGCAGATGTGTACTCTATGGCCCCCTGAGACGGCAGGCACCCACCCTGTAGTCCCCCCCTGACAAAGAATGGGCCAACCCTGATCCATTCTTCTCTGTGCACTCATTTGTCAGCACAGGTATCTACATTGTGGGCAAATGTGGTGTCCATCAGGAGGACACAGCAGGGTTCGTAGAAGGCTGAAGTTTTGTCCTTCCTGAGAAAAGAGCCAACAGTGAGAACATGCCCTGCAGGTCCCAGCCAGGAAAACCTTCCAGGGCTCTCTGCCCCTGACCTTGTTGAAGTTGGGATCTGTGCAGCAGGGACATTGTGAAATTGCAGTCCCTGCCTTCAAGGATATTGCAGGCTAGAGCAGAAAGAGGCTCCTGGAAGTGGACCCCAGTGGAGATCTGGAGGTGGAAGTCTGTGTCTGGGGCAGGTTTGGCATGGCAGAGGATGAGGTAGTTGCCTCACTGCTTCTAGATTCTGTACCCATGCTCAGCAAGCTCTTTGGGACCAGCCTTTCCAAGACACAGCTGATGGGCCTTTCTCAGTAGCCTGGGAACTAGTGCTCTCCCAAAACCCATCCTAAGGGCTGGTCCTCAGATTTTTGTTGTGTAAATGACAGAACTCAACTCCTAGAACCCAACAAGAATGGAAGTCTTTTCCAAGAAGGGAGCTGTGGACCTGGGCTCAGGGGATCTCCTTGTGTGGGCTGAAGGGCCTGGGGTTGGGAATTGGGGGGGGAGGGGGTTGACCAAAAAAGAGGGAGGCAGTGTGAGGAGTGGCTGGGAACAGAGTTGCAGCAGGGACCCTCAGGCCCTGTTCCCACATGGCCATGACCAAGCTTTGTGTAAATACAGCTGCAACTATCACCAGGACACAACAGAGTTTTCCATGCACTGAAGCTTTTACAACTAGGGCGATAGTACATTAATAAGAAAACAAAATTACATGCACAAAATGCCTTCAGCTCCCTGACAGTTGTTGCAGGAAATGAAGCTTAATGGCCTTCATAGTAAATGCTTCCCTTCCCACATATGACACTCCATCATCCCATGGCCTCCTGGGCCTGGCCCAGCACACTTTTCTCACATCACCCACCACTTAGGCATGCTCTTCCCAACAAACCCATCCCTCCAACTGGACAATTGCTGGTGAATTCTTTCTGGCAACACCTCATACAGGAAACCTGCTTGGATTTGCATGCCCTTGGAGTGGATGTCATTCCATGATTCATAACAGCCCTCATTATCTCTGTGTTATCATTTGCCAGGTCATCATCCTGATCCCTATCATCACCCCAGATCTAAGAGGGTACAGACAGTGCCTGCTCAGGTAACTGGCACTGAGGGGGTACTCTGTAAATATCTGTTGAATGTATCAAGAAGAGGAAGTGGAAAATCACCACTTAGGGGTCAGTACAGTACCCCCCTGAACCCTGAGAAGACATGCTCCTGGGACCCTCCCCCTGGACCCTCCCAGCTGCCAGGTCAGGAGAAAATGCAGCTTCCTATAGCATGAAGGGAATAGCACTCAGCCTGTGTGTGAATGATTATTGGTTCTTACCTGCTGGCCCTAAGCAGACACTTGAACTCATTTTCTCATCTCGTAAAAGGGGTTGATTTCTGATGGCTCATTGTCCCTAACGTGGGCTCTCAACACAGGCAGGTGCTCTTTTTACACAGCTTCAAAATCATTTTAATATACTAATATTTTAAATCAACCGTGAACTTCAAATTCTACTTTTAAAGCTGAGAACCCCTTTTTGTGCTGTAGACTCTCATGTCCCTTGTCTTGCCACAAGTCACTGAGGACTTGGAGTCCCAGCCAAAATTCCTGTCCCCAGCACTCCTGTTGCTTCATGCTGCTGCCACTAATTGCATCTTCTTCTCTGTGCCCCCCTCCCCCAACCAGTGTGACAGTGACTCAGCCCTGGACACAGGTGAGACTTTTACCATGAGGTCATCCAGACAGACACACCTGAGGAACTGGGGGAGCACCTGGGCCCCATCTTCCTAAGGTGACTTGTTTTATATCAACATCTTCCTGGCCACATGCTGTGCTTTCATCACAACCCAACAGATCCTGGACCTGTAATTAAAACGGTGAGCCCCCGACCCCCATGGCACAGTGGCAATGTGGTCAGCCACTAGCTGGGTGACTTGAGAATGTCAATTCACCCTCTAACTTCAGTTTGATCCTCTGTAAATTGGTGTGGCAGGAGCACCAACTTTGAAAACATATTGTAATTACTAATTGGGATAAGCCATGGGAAGTTCCATTTCATACCTGGTTCTCCCGGAAGGGCTGCTGCAGGGTGGAAGTTTGTGATTTTTTTTGTAGTATTTTCCTCTTCCCTCTGAAGAGGATCTCAGCTGCAGCCTTCACAGACCCCTTAGCCTTCCTTGTCAATTGGTAAAGAGTGTTTGAGATTCTACCTAGTGTTTCCCTGTCCTCATTTTATCCAGCGCATGAAGCACAAGGGGCTGGAATTCAATCTTTAGGCCCTCTCAGATAACTGAGAAGACCTCAGTTAGTGCTCATTTATTTAAAAACACAAAATATATATGTAGTGTCTATTGTATTCATTGTGGCTTGCTAAAACTAAAGGCTTCCATTGTAATGTAACAGAATGAGTTGGCTTATACAATGGCATTTATTAGCTTAAAAACTTATATGAAGCTGGGGAAAATATCTAAATCATGGCATCAGGCAAAGCTATCCCTGATAATCATGTGCTTATGTTTCTGGACTCTTTCCACATGGCAAGGCACATTGGTGGCTCTGCTTGTCTCTGCAGAATCCAGGGAGCCAGGGCAGCAAGGAACTGCTCAACCAGATCTCTAGTCACTCTTTGTCCCCCACTTTCTCCCATATCCCAGCTGTGGGTGATCAGGCACCTGGCAGGGTCTGCTGACCTCTCCTCTTTCCTCCAAGACTACTTGCCTCAGCTTCAGGGCTATTCTGTCTGTGGTTTTCTCTATCCAGGGTCCATTGATTTCAACTTCTGGAGGCTCCTCTCTCTCTGTGTGTCTGTGGTTTTTATTCCTGTTTTTAAGGGACTCTAGTAAATTATTAAAACCCATATTTAGTTGTACCCTAATGAAGTGATATAGTTAAAAGAAAGTTCCCTTAACTGAATCTAATCAAAAGTTCCCATCTACAACAGGTTTACATGCACAGGAAAGGGTTAGCTATAAGAACAGGATTTTCTGGAAACTACTCCACTTCAAATTGTCACAGTATGCTAGCATTTCTTTAAGACCTAGCCTAATTCAAAGATCAAAGCAAACAAATTTCCCTCCCCTCCTGGGATTTCCTTTCTAGTTGGCAAGTCTGCCAGTAACATTTGACATCATAAGTAGTTGGCACACCCAGGAAGTTAGCTGGGACACCTTCACATATACCTGTATGAAAGATGCGAAGACTGACTGAAAAAATGTGGGTGAATTTGGGTCAAGAGGAGCAACTATTATTACCACAGACCACAGTGAGGAGTATGGAGTGGTGGCAGGGAAGTTCTGGCAGCACCCTTGCTACAGTCATCCTATGATTCCAGCTAGGGGCCTATTGGTGGGTGGTAACTTTCTCCTGCAAGAGGAAAGAAGTCTGAAAATGCTGTGAATTGGGTCTAGGACTCTGAATAGCTCCTTGAAGAGGGGAAGTCCTTGCACAGCCTTGGGCACAGTCTGAGTGGCATAGAATCCAGGGAGCCAGGGCAGCAAGGAACTGCTCAACCAGATCTCCAGTCACTCTTTGTCCCTCACCCTCAACAGCTCCCTCCTTTGCTACTCATGCCACATGGACTGCTGTGTCTCCATTAACTGAATCTGGATTGTGACAACCTCTGGATTGTGGAGGGCCATTTCTGATCACCTAGTATATTGGGGGACTGTTTCCAGGTAGTTACAGCAAGTGTCTGGGGGAACTTGGATCATGTGAATTGGGGAAGAAAAGGTCCACAAATCATATACACATTGTGATTTTCAAAATCTGGATCTCAGAGATGACTAAAAGAAGATTTGGGTTCATAGGGCTGAGAGGGGTGCTCAGTGGGAGGTGTCTAAGAGTGCCAGATGTTCCCAGTGGGTAGTCCATTTGTGGAGTAGGAATGAGAGAATGAGGAGCTTTCAGGACAGGGTCATATGGTGGGTACCTGAGAACATGGGGTCACCTCCCCCCATCTGATGCCACAGATTATCATCCAGGACAGTGTTCCTTACCTGGGGACACTCTCAATGAAATGTTCATGATGGAAAAAGTTCCCCAGGAACATCTAAATATGAGTAGGCCTAGGGTCCTCGGTGGAGTGAGGTGGGGACCCTTTGGCTTGGGGTGAAATAGCCACTCTCTGAGCCCTGAAATCTAAACATTGGGCATGCATGTGCCATAGGGACCTCACCATGCCCCTTGGAGCTGGAGGTGTCATGTCCACCTTCCAGATGAGTAGGCTGAGGGTTGGCATAAGCCTCAGTCCTATGGGCCCTTCTGCATACCCTTCTTACATCACAAATGCATAAGGCTCTGGATGAAATCTGCATGGCTTCTCCTTCAGGCATGGCCTTGGTGGGAGAGTGAAGTTGATCCATTACATGGGTGAGCATCATGGGAGAGGCTGAGTAGACCCTTCTTCCCTGACCCCACAGACTCCTCATTTGTTATCAGAGAGGTTTGACTGAAAGGTCCCTTAGCATCTAACCCAGGGTCTCATCATCTGGACCCCAAAACTGGAATAGTTCCAAGGTCTGGGTGTGCTGGTTTGCCCCCTGGTGGCCTCTCCCAGTAGTGCACATGAGAAGGGGTGACAAGGCTGGTAATGGTTTGGGAGACCACTTCTTATGGACCTGGGCTGTTTATCTTACAGAGAGTGGTGATCAACTATGAAAAAATGAATAAGAGCAGTTGTGGGCATCACTGCAGGGGTGGGATGTGGGTTGAAAGCCCTAGGCCCATCGGGAAAGGACACTCCCTGGTACCATACCCCTTTCTTTTAGATTCCTGAGGAGAAATCTCATGCCCAGGAGACCTGTCTCATAAGAGAGTGAGGGGAAGGAATTGGGCTCAAGATCAATTGGAGGATTTGCTGTTTTAAACCAGGAAAAGAAGAGAAAGGGATCTGGGTGGTACTGGAAGCTAGGGGAAGGAGTGAGAGGGGACAACACTCAGATGCTGGTCCCTATAACACCCAGCATCCTTCCCATCCTTCTTCACCATCCTGTCCATCTCTCTACTTCAGTAATATAAAGTCATGGCCCAAGACATGCAAATATTCAATCCATTGACCTGCAAATATTCCTGAGGAGCAATTTGAGGACTGGTCCAGGTCTTTGGATGGGCTCAGAGAGATGGTGAAAGGAAACCATGGTAAGAATTGGGTGGAAGCAGGATTTCAATCTCCCTGGTGGCTGTGGACAGAGACTCTCTGCCATGTTTCAATGACAGCATCAGACCCAATGCCTGGAGGCAGCTGAGGTACCTGGACTCCAACTTCAAGGGCAACTCTGGTAGGGAGACCTGGGGTGTGGCTCCTGGTAGCATCAAAGTGACTGCCCTGTCTTACAGTCACTACCTATCTTGGATACTGGATCCACTATTCCCATCAGTCCACAACACCTTCAAGATCTGAAATAACAAGGGCATGATAAAACACTGATGGGAAACCTGATCATAGGCAGCAAGAGGTTTGCTGCATGGATGTTCAGTGAAACTCAGTTCTTAGCATAGGCCCTGGGAGTCGGATAGCCTCTGCTGGGATTTCCACCCCACTCCTCTCCAACCCGTGACAGGGGTAAGTTTTCTCATCTTTTTGGGTTTCTATGTCCATTTTTGGGAAATGGGGTGATGCTGAATATAGTCTCAGATGCCTACTGGGCATGGGGTACTATCTACAGGTATTTACCTGGGTGTCCTATTTACAAACCACAGTGGTAATATGGTGAGGGCTGACCTGGTGTGGGAGAGGTCAATGCAAGCCAGACCTGTCATCCAGCCACCAGACCCCACCAGGGCCCAGATTTAGTATCATACCAGGACTGCAGCCACTCCATTGATCTCAAGTACACATTGTCTGGAACATAGCCCAAAATTCAGCATGCTATTTGCTGGCTCCTCCAGCTCTGATGGGGAAGAGATGAACATGAACCTGAGGCCAAGAAAATGTGACTTTCTTCTATTTTTAATAATTTTTTTTTATTTTTTAAAAGATACTTAGATTAAATAAATGTTACAAAATGTGATAGAGATTTGCATATATCCCACTCCCAACACCACCTCCCACACTCTCCCACATACATATCCTTCATTAGTGTGGCACATTCATTGCAATTGAAAAATGCATCTTGGGACTTTGCCATTAAGCATGGTCCATAGTTCACATTGTAGTCTACCCTCTCTCTCACACTGTCTGCATGTTATGTGATGATGTAAAATGGTATATATGTGTGGCTTTTTAAACCATTTCCCCAACAATCCTTCACTGACCCATCCATTCCTGGTGCCAGAGCTCCACCACCTGCACCTACAAATTGGCCAAGAGAAACTACCTTCAGAATAAAACTTGTAAAAGCCCCATGGACCTCGTCACAAGGTCTTTAGCTTCTTCTGATCTAGCTGCTCCACACAATTCAGGGAGGTGACCTTCCTGAAATCCCTGTGGACATAAGACCTTAGCTCAGCCTATAGCTTCACCTCCTCCTCCTGGGCTTATCTTTACCTTGTCCATTGCAGTCTAGTCCACCCACAGGTGTTCCTTCTTAGGGAGCTGCAAGCACAACACATTGCTGCCACTCTATGACCAGCAAGGGACAATTGTGGCACCTGTGCCATCTGCATGGATCTGATGTCATAACACCCACTGTAGAAAGAAGAAGTTGGAAGGCCTCCTCATTGCTGGTGGATCCTCAGGGATCCAAGCTTTGTAAAAATACAAACTTTGGTGATGTATGGACAATATGTCCCTAAGTGCTCTTCATCTCTGGCATACAGATACTCTCAGAAGACAACATGGGGCATGTATCCCTGCTCACCTGCCAGACTTCAATGTTCTCAGTCCTCATCTAGGTGTTTACAGCCCTTTGCCATCTGGTACAGACACCCTCCCTATCCTGATCTGCTTAACCCCAATCCAACTTCATTAGTGTGTTCTTCACACTTGAAGCATGTCAAGTCTTTACCCACCACAGAAAACCCCTGCCTGAATTGTTCCTCCCTGTAACCCACACATCCTCTCAAGGCTGAGATCAGAGGCCACTTTCATGGGTGCTGGGGCAATGCACAACATTTGGGGTCCCTTTGACCTCTATTCAAACCCATAGTTGTACCACATGTTATCCTTTTATAGACGCTAACATGGTCACTTCTCAGACCCTCAGTTTCCTTGAATGAATGTGGGGCCTGAGACTTCACCCTCATGATGATTATTGGGGATTGGAGCAGAGGACATGAAGGTGCCTAAAGAGCATGGTTCTGGGAAGATTTGCCTTGGCCAGGATGAACTCAATGAAGAACAAACACCCTGATGACCAGGAGGAGTAACAGAAATGGGTGAGAGAGGAGACCCTGAGTCCAACCTTCAGGGCTATGACCTTGGTGCTGATGCCAGCTGCTCATTCTATAAAATGGGGAAATTCTCTGAGTACACAGGAGAGGCTACTTAACAAGAGCAACTACTCCCTCACTCAGCCTGGTGGTTGCTCCCTCCTCCCTTCCTCCCTCCAGCTCAACTTCACACCAGGCAGAGTCTCTGGACCCACTAGGCCTCTGCTTCTGAGGTCCAATCAGAAAGGAGGGGCAGGGATCAAAGACAGTGTAGAGGGAGGATGCCAGCCTTCCCTTCAGCCTGGACTCAGAAGGTGCTGCCAGACTCCAGGTCCACCCTCACCCTGACCATTTGGTTAGTTGGGCTGTCAATTGGTGGCATCTGGGGACCAGGGCATCAGGGAACATGTCAGATGTATCCCCTGCATCTCCAAGCTCCCCATGTCCACAAGGCCCAGCATCTGGCTGAGTTTGGGCTTGTTCCAAGCCCCTAGTGACATTTGGGCACAGAGCAGACAGTGGTGGGGAACTGGGGGTAACATGCTTGACTGTTCTGGCAAGCAGGACACTTGGGGCGTGGAAGTACTGTCAGAAATGGCCACACATGCATGAACTCCTGGAGCATATCCCTCACACCTCCTAGTTGGACTTGTGTGTATTTCTGGGGAGATGTGTGTGAAGCCTGGGTGAGACATAAAAAAACCTGTGGTGCCATTAAGGAAGGACCAGGCAGGGGTAAAGTGAAGTGGCTGGTGGGGCTGAGGATTTTCCCATCCACAATGGACTGAGTGCTTGCCTCCTGCCTGAACACCACAAAGTCGGGATCCCCAGCAGCCTGGTGTGGTGCAGACTCTGGGAGCAGCACTGCTGTTGGGAGAAAATGACTAGGGTGATGCAACCCAGGCCCACCAGGGACAGAGGCCTGGCCTAGAGCCCATCAGCAGGACACCATCCTGCACTGCACATGGTCATGGCATACAGATGCTGAGCTAGGACCAGCAAGGAGTGTAACTCATGCTTAGGATGACTGTAGGTTGCCAAGTGATTCCCCACTCAGGCCCTCTTCCTCAGTCCAGGGTGGTAAGAGTGCCACATGTCACAGCCTACATTTCATCAATATGGAGAAAACTGGCAGCCTGTCCTCTCTCAGCTGGCACTTATTCAGCTCCATGTCTAACCCCTCAGTATATAACTGGAAACTGAGGTAGAGAGAATAGTAAGGATTAACCCAAGGCCAAGGAGTGGGCATATTCCAGTAGATAAAGTAGGATTAGTGCCTCCTAGGTCAGGGTTAAATGCCTACCTGAGGTTTGCTTTGGAAAGAGAGTCCCCAAGATCCCAGAGACCCCTGCCTCTTCCTCCCCATTCCTGGCCATTTACATTTCAGCATCCTTACTTGAGTACAGACACACACACTCACATTCTCACATACACACTCATGCATTGACTTATGGGTGGGACCACAGGGAAAGGAAAGAGTTTGGAAGGAGGTGTCCTGGGTTCTATGAGGACCTCAGGAGGGGAGGGTGAGCTCCTTTTGAGCAAACACCTATACCCCATCCTACATCCTCAATAGCCAGGAGATTGCCCTCATTGACACTGGGTTGGTTTTGGGCCCAGGGACCCAGAAAAACATCACCCTCATCCTAAACTGTCACTAGTCTTTCCTGGTCCCAAGCCTGAGCTCATGGTAGCCTGCCTACCTGATAATCAGGATCCAGTCATGAAAGAAGCACATCATATCATGAACTGGAGGTGGAGAGCACCAGCAGTGTGTTACCTGGGATGGTCCAGGTCTCTCTCCCTGAAATGGGCTGTGTTTCTCTCCTTAAATGCTGAAGTGGCAAGTAGTTTAACTTAGGCTTGTGAGGAGGCTTTTTGCAGGATATGGGTTGGGGTCATTGGGGGATCAGCACAGCATGGACCCTAAACTTCCATTTCTAGGAACACCCAACTCATTGGTCATCTCTGGCCTGTGGCATTGAGGAGCAGGAGTTGGTTGACCTCCATACATCTAGGCTGGACCTCCATCCCAGCTGGTTCTGGTTCATGCCTTCCAGTTGGGGGTTATGGACCAAGAGGCCCAACAGAAGAGCATGGATGCTGAGAGTTTGAAATCTCACCTATGGTGGGGATGGTCTGGCTGTCTCCAGCCTTGTGGCCTAAGGCAGGTATTGGGAGTTTGACTTGAGAAGTTGTGGCTTCTCTGCTTATATTCCACATATTCTCCTTGATCTCCTTCCTTGGTCCTGAGCCTCTGCTGCTGTAAAGCAGGGAGGATGTGCAAAATCCTCAGGGTTCAAACTCTGCTATTTGTGCCTGGAACCCAAAGAATGTGAAGAACCCTCTCTATTAATGTTTTGGATTCTGCATTTGAGCAAAGAGCTAAAAAGACAGAAAATTGCCAGGCTAGCTGCACCTCCACACCCTACCCGCAGGTCAAGATGACAGTGTCCTGTTTTGAATGTATCTCTCCAGCAGGAAACCAGAGTCTCCTGGCACTTTTGAATGTCAGGCAGCAAGCTGGGCAGCTGTGTACCTTCTTCCTTTTGACCTGTGAGACACCCTGTTGGAGAGCTGTGGTAATTCTTCCCAATGCACAAATGACCTCTCCAAGGCTGAGGGCTCAGGGCATGGCAGAGTCTGGAAGCAGATCCCCTATGAGAGACAGAGCTCTGGAATCTGGTGGGCCTAGGGAAGCACTTAGCACACCCTGACATAACACTCTGCACCCACTGACCATTTGTCCCTATTTTGTCCCACTCCAGTGTAACTATGAGTTGGTCCTGAGCAGGGCTGAGACCTGTACTGCACAACCCATCAAGGCAAGTAGGCTAGAGATGCTGGGGAAGTACCAGTGCCTGCCTTCCAGTAAAGCAGCTTGACCTATTTCTTCATCTTTCTGGGCACCTACAGAACCTTCCCCACCCAACAGGTCCTGTACCTGCTGTTTAAAAGATAAGGACCACACCTCTCCTCCTATAGTCCAGTAATGATTAGGCCACCCACTAGCTTGTGTCTGGGGAATGCACTTCACTCTGAAGCCTCAGTTTGGTCCACAGAAAATTGGGGTCATTGGAGGATCAATCTCCTAGGGTAATTTTCAGGATGAAATTTGAGAAGCCCTGGAAAGTGCATCTGTGGTATCTTGCTTTGTGGAAAGTGTGGGCAGAGAATCAGGTGTTGTCCATGTTTGACATTTTCTTCTCCCCCATGAAGGAGCTTTCTCTCACCTCACTGACCCTTGATCTTTCACAAATCTTTTTTTCCCATATGTAAATGTTGTTTGATACTCCATTTAGGGTTCTCCCTTTCTTGAGGTTGCCAGAGCCTGGATGTTGTCCCCTGGATATCAGGGGGCCCCAGACCCACTCACATATCTGGGAAGGTGTTGTTAAGGCTATTGCATTCCTCAAATATATAAGAAGTGACTACTATGTGCTAACACTTTTTTCAGCACTAAGCCAAATCTGGTGAACCCAGTGGATAGAAATTCTGTCCACTTCACATATCCATTCCACTCAGGGTGTCCAACAGAAACACTAGGTATCATCAGCCTGTGGTGCACCCAGTGAGATGTGACACTGTCAGAGATGTAGACATACTTTTCCTCATTGGGATCAACATGTTGGGTACCAAGCCCCATCCAAGAAAATAAGGGACTATGGGTGAGGAAAGAAGGTCTCCTCTTAGCCCAGAGCAAGATAAGGAATGAAGTAGTTGAGACAGGAAGAGCCTGGGCACATCCCTGGGTTTAGTTGGGCTGTCAACTGGTGGCCTCAACCACACACCTTATGATGCCCACTGAAGGGCAGTTCTAGAGGGCTTCCCCTGCAAAAAGGCTGGAGTCAAAGTAAGCTGTGTCTGGAGTGCTGGGGTGATGGATACAAAGGGTAACCTGGGGCTCAGAACCAGCCCATGAGAGAACTGATTCCCAATAGAGCTCCACCCAGCTCCACTTCCTCCCAATACTACCCCCAGCACCAAGACCCAGATCAGTAGGTGTACTGAGCAACCTGTTAGAGATCAGCCTTGGACTTCAGTCCTGCATGTTTTACAACTAGAGGGGGACTAAGATAGGCAGCAACCTGGCCTTTGTGAGCAGAGTGGCAATGGGAAGAGGAGACCCACACTTGGCATGCAGAAAATGAAGCAGCATCTTGGGGTGTGGGCTAAGGATTGAGGGTCCATGAGGCGCAAGGACAGGCTAAGGCAGGATGACAGACTCAGTTCCCTCATTGGTCAGCTATTTATGAAGCTCCTAGTGTGTACTTGTGCCTAGGCATCATCATCAAAACAACTTATCCCTGCTTTCATAGAGTTCCAGTGGGAGGAGACAGGTAGAAAAGACAGAGAAATAAACAGACTTTGCTGAAGATGGGAAGAGTTGGTCACACCATAGAGGGAGAAAATCTTACAATCAAGGCTCTTTTATAATTCCCTACTGGAGTCCCAGACCACCACTTCCATCTCAGGCCAAGTAGAATTGGGGATGGGAGATACTGTCTACTGGATTCGCAAGTACAGACACAGGAGCCCAGTTCCCATGAAGTTTACCCTCAGATAGCCTTGTGAAATGACAAGCCATTCCTCTTACTGTGCAGCCTGCCTGTCCCCCCAGCACCATCTCATCCTTCCTTGGCACTTGGCTGACCTAGGCCTCAGTGTATTTCTTGCAGGCATCAGACCTTCCGTGACTCAAGCAGCTAGTGACCTAGGTACAGCTCACCATACCTGGCTTGGTACTGGATTGCCTTGCCTATTTTCTTCTTGCTCTGCTGTAATCCCTGGAATCCCCTGAGTCAGAGACAGAGGGTGAAATGGACAGGGATTGAGTGCCTGTGTGTGAACAGGAAGGGGTTAGTACATGGCTCCCACAATGAGGAACCTCCAAGTGGTGAACTTTGTCCAGGAGCAAAGATCATCTTCAGATAACTCATCAGGGTGATGGCAGTCTGGGGAGATTCCAGGGGTGGGGATCTTAGGCTTGCGCTTCCATTCAAGGAAGTGGGATTTTTCTATTTGGAAAGGCCCCTGGAATGCCAGCCATGTTGGTGATCCTTCCTTCTCTTATAGCCCCAGATCACAGTAAACCTATCAGGTAGTCTTGCATTTGGAAAAGTAATGGATGAATTTGAGAGCTGCAGACTCCTTGGATCAGAACTTTGTTGTAAGTGTAACTGCTCTCATGACACTCAACCAAAGGAGAGGGACATCTGGACTGGTCTCAACAATGATGATAGCATGAAGGTCTTATGCCCCAAGCCATCAGGCCTCTACCCTCTGCCTCCTCTACCCCACCAAGACTGTTTGGGAAAATTTATTTAAAAAGTTAATTCCAACTGGTCTTGGTCTTGCCAAAGGTACAACTAATAAATGATTCTCAAACTCAAGTGCAGTCTTTGACCATCTATGACTATGGAACAGGTGCTTCTCACTGTCCCTGCCATCTGAGTCAGGAGACCCAAACCAAGACCAGCTTTTCCTCTGGTTACATGATGTCCAACTTGAAATTTTTCTGATCTTAGGCAGAGAGTGGTGGTGGGTTGTGGCTTTGCCAGCTGGACAATGTGCTGTTTCATTGATACACCAAGCCAGAGCACATCCCTCAGGGAGTATCCTTATCAACACAAGGCTGGAGGTCAGCATCCACTATCTTCTCACAGCAAGGATCACAATCAGTTGCACTTATTGCTGGGATCCCTGATATCCGGAGAGGGCCCCAGAGCCTCCAGTGGCCACTGCTTCCACATCAATGCTGTAATTTCTTCCATTGCTAGAGTCACAATATGTTTATAGTAGAATACCAGTAAGTCCACTCTAGTCCATAGTTCTTTCCTCAATCCTGAGGTTTCTGGGATGATGATGCCCACTTCACCTTTAATTGAGATGGGGCTTATATCCCATGAGAAAGATTGATGGGACTATATTTGTTGCAGTTGCAAACTCTGTTACTTGGGATGGTCAATGTCCATCATCATCTCCTTGTTAATTGTCCTGAGTTAGGCCAGTGGGCTGTAGAGTATGTGTTGCAACTCCACTGAGGTTCCAGGCCCAGATGGCACATGGACAGCCCAAAGACTCAAGTCTCTTGGATGTACACCTAAAAACTCCAGCACCAAGTATAGGTTTAAGAAGGGACAGATGAGCCATGTGTAGGGAAGACATAATTGAGACCAACTGTGTCACTCTTAGGAGCAGAAACTGCAAAGTAAGGCCCACTGGCAAGGCACCAAATTCTGGAGCTATCTTCCCTGACCAAAGGAACTGGGTGTCTCAGAGCCCTCAGGAGACCCACTATTTGAGGCTATATTAACTTTAGAAGTGGATGAGATCCTGCTGAGATGTGAATAAACATAAACTCTGAAATAACCTCTCAACTCACCTTGAAGTCTCTTAGTCATATAAACTCATTTGTCTTTTCACTTTCCCCCTTTTGGTTAAGGTCTTTTTCCAGTTGCACTGCTAGTTGGTGGTTGGTAATAAACTCTAAGTGTCAAGGAGGCTTATCCTCAGGTGTCATGTACCATGCTGGGGGGAAGGTAATGCTTTTATATGCTGAGTTTGTCTTAGCGAGAGGCCACATAAGAGCAACAAGGAGGCTTTCAGTAGGTAATGCTTATGCACCCTATAATACTATGCCAAGTTTCAATATCAAAAATAAAGTTTCATAAGTACAGCCATCACAATCAAGGGCCCATAAATGGTCCACTAATCTCTGCCCCTGTACTCAGGGGATTCTTGCTGTCCCCTTAGAGAGTGTGGCAGAGCTCTTCAGGGTAGGAATTCAATACACATTTGGTTATTGTGTGGACTTCCATCCACTGTGACAATGCCCCATGAACATGTGAACACATTCATGTGTCTTATAGGTGGGCCCCAGTTGAACCTCCTTCCATGCCTCCCCCATCTCTGACACCCTGAACTAACGATCCTCCCCTGCCACAGTTGTAACCCTTCAGTGACCTGAAACTTCTTCAAAATTGAAGTCAACAAAATAAACAGATATAATTTACAGGAAAATGATATAATAATGATAGTTTTAAACTAATGAATAAAATGCAAACAATTTTGCTTGAAATAATAAAAAAAACAGAAAATATAAAATTTAAAAATAATTTTGACATTATGTCTTTCATCATTGTAAGATCTGTTGTCTTCTATATACAGTGGTATTTGCTTCCATTTATTCACCCTGTGTCTTTTTTTTT
>JAQZBX010047816.1:0-20368 GCA_029593785.1 Cabassous unicinctus | reverse complement strand
ATCCACCCATCCACCCATCCACCCATCCATCCATCCATCTACCCACCTATTCATCCATCCATCCACTCATCCACCTACCCACCCATTCATCCATCCACCCACCTATTCATCCATCCACCCACCCTTCCATCTTTCCATCCATCCATTAATTCTTTGACCCACTCCCACCCATTAGCCCTTGGAGGCTGAATAGAAACCCCACAAGTGGAGACCAAGAGATGTAGTTGGGGACCCCCGAGGAAGGGAAAGAGCACTCAGACGGCAGGCCTGCTGCTTCAAAGAAACTTGGGGTCCCTTGTCCCCCTCCCTACCACTGGTCCTCGTCCCCACCTGGCCCCCCCAGGCCCCAGGAGCTCGTGGTGTGGCTGGCCCTGCTCTGAGCACTCACAAGTGTGCAACTCATCAAGCCAGCCAGTACAGCAGCGCCCTGCTGATCCCTGGCTTACAGAGGGGGAAACTGAGGCACAGAGTGGGAAGCAGCTGTGGGAAGTCACACAGCAGTAACTGCAGAGCCTAACCTGGCCCTCCCCAGGGGCGGCCCCTTCCCCGGTTCCATGAATGGAGAGAGCATCTGCTGTAAAGCTACCTACATAGCTAAAATATATCATCAAATGACATACATGCCTGTTCTTGTTTTAAATGTAATAATGCATCGATAATAAAATAGTAAAGGGAGGCAGCTGTGGTTCAAGTGCTTGGGCTCCCGGTTACCATATGGGAGGCCCCGGGTTCGATTCCCCGGGCCTCGAGATGACACAGCAAAGCAAGACAAGCAGACACAGAAGAATGCACAGCAAATGGACACAGCCAGCACGAGCAGCAAGGGGGGATAAATAAATAAATACAATAGACCTTTAAAAAATAAAACAGTGAAAACTGGGCACCGCAGTCACAGATCCAGAAAGCAATCAGGAGGAACCCCGAAGCATCCCTGAGCCCCCGGCCCCTCTATTCCCAGGCCCCTGTGAGAAACACACGTGCTTGGCTCTTTTCCTGCTGGACTCTGGAGGTGGGGAGTTTTCCGTCCATTCCACAGAAGGGAAAACCGAGACTCGGAGGATGGCGACCCACGCCTGCCCCGAGCCCAGCAAGGCTGCGATGGCCAGTTTGCCCACTTAGCAGACAGACAGACAGAGGCGGCAGACGCAGCCAGCCCTGGCTCCCGCGTACCCCGCCAGGAGAAGTCCTGGGTCACTCACCGCGCGGCCGAGGGGGAAGGAGGAGCAGGAGCAGCGGGGCGAGCAGCCTGGCCGCCGGCCGCCCCATGGGGTCCCCGCCGAGTGCCGCTGCCCCAGGCGAGCTCCTGCGCTGTCCGCAACGCCCCTGCCGCCCGGCCCCCGCCCCGGAACACGTTGAAGCTGAGCAAGAAGATCAAAAGTAAGACCCAGAAAAGCTGGAAGGTGTCACGGCCCCTCCCGGTAAGAATCAAAGCGAAAGAGAAACCCAGGAAGTCAGCTCGGGGGCAGCCCCCTCACCCTGCCACGACCCCATCCACGGGCAAGCGGCCAGGGACCCGTGGCTGGGGGTCGGCCCCTGGACACGGCGGGGTCGGGGACGCAGGAGCCGCATGCGCCCCAGCCCCGGCCTGGGTGCCCGGCCCCTGGCTCCTGCGGGGACCCCCGCGTCTCCTGGACTGAGCGCAGCCTTTTCCCCGCGTTCCCTCGTCCAGGGTCTCAGATTCCCGCCCTCCCTCCCGGTTGTCAGCAGTGCGCAAAACGCACGTGGAGAAGCCCTGATTCCGCTGCGCCGCCATGAACCTAGAAACGGAGGCGAAGGAGCCAGTCTCCAGAAGGTTCCATTTCTATGAAAAGTCCAGCACTGGCAAACCCATCGAGACAGAAAGCAGATGGGGGTCGCCAGGGGCTGGGGACTGCTGAAGGGCACGTGGTGTCCTTCGGGGGCGACGAGAATGTTCTGGAAGCAGATGGGGTGGTGGCTGGCACTGCGCATTTGCTAAACTGCCGCTGAGCTGCACACTTTAAAGTGCTTCCTTTTATGTCGTGTGAATTTCCATTTTTTTAAATGCCGGTGGAGGAGTCCAAGGGGACTATGGGTTTCTCCTGGCAGAGGGCTTCCGGGGAAACTGAGGCCCGGCTCAGTCTGTGGGAGGAGGCCCCTCCTCCTGAGTGGCCAGCCAGGGTCAGGCGCCCTGCAGGCCCTGAGGTCAGCACCGTGGGGACAAAGAGGCAGTGTCCCCGGCTGGCACAGCGGAACGGGGCCCCAACAATCCCACACAGAGGAGCCTGGGCCGGGCAGGGGCGGAGGGGCTGGGGTGTGCCGCCTGGGGGAGGGGTAGAGAGCGAGACAGAGACCTTCCCCCCAAGACCCCTACCCAGGAAATGCCATTCTCTGCCCCCTTTCACAGATGGGGAAACTGAGTCCAGAGGCGTCCAGACGGCTGGGGGCCCCAGCTGGAGACGAAGAGAGTGATTCCCATCGCAGGCTGCCCCCCTCCATACACACAAAGTTGCCTCTGCAGAAGGGGGGCTTGTGAGGATGAACGAAGGGGGCTTGGCAGTCTCGGCCGCAGGGGCTGCTGCCCACCTGGAGGCGGCAGGATGCTGCCCCTCCCCCCAGGCCCCCTGCCCTGGCCACGCACCTTTCCCATCCCCCAGGAGTCAGAGCACCCACAGGAGGCGCTGCCCAGAGCCGGCACAGGTGCCCCCAGCCCCGTGGGGTGGGGGCTGGGCCTGGGGGAGGACTGATATTGGGGGTGCCCTGAGAGAAAGCAGGGAGGGCTGCCTGGGGGAGTAAGTGGGATTTATAGACACAAAAGGCATCGTGGGCAGGGGCAGTGGTCCTGAGGGACAGTTTGGGGGAAGAGTAAGGTGAACATGGCTGGTCTGAGGCTCTGTGGGGGGAAAAGGCGGGTGAGGTGGGGCGGGGCTTTGTCCCCAGGGACTGGGGAGGCACAGCAGGTGTGTGAGCAGGGGAGACCCCAGGGGCGCCTTGCCATGCCCCTCTCCCCCTTTCCCTGCCCATACCGCCTCCTCCGGGAAGCCTCCTGGGCCTCTCTGGCCCTGGCAGCCCTCCCAGAAGCAGGGCTGCGATATGGCCCCTGGGGCTGCCCTACTTTCCTGTGATCCACAGACTGGGGGGAGGGGAAGGCAGGAAGGAGTGGGTTACAGGAGCCCGGAAATGGTAACCCAGCGTAGGGGGTGGGGGGAGCCTCAGAACTTCCCCACTTTCTGCTTCTGCCTCCAACCTGGGGAGGCCGAGCCTCCCTCTCTGTGGGCAAGAGAGCCAGATGCACCTGAGGGTCATCTAAGGAGGGTGTTGAAGGGTTAGTAGGCGTTTGCAAGGAGAAACACCTATTAACAAGCACATTTAGAGGCCTCATTCACCTGTAAGAACAATTTCAAATGATCCAGTCGGCATTTTCTGAAGCTCCCAGATGGTCGTTTGAGGTGGGTTTTAAAGACTACGTAGAAGTTCATCAAGAAAAAAATTCATTCATTCTCTCAACCACCACACACCCTGATTCCCTCATGGAGGCATTTGAGCAGGGTTTTGATGGATGTGTAGAAGTTCATGAGAAAGAGATGTAGTTGTTCATTCAAATAGTGCTCTCTGATGCTTCTCAAAGAGATGTTTAAAGTAGACTTTGAAGGATGCACCTGTGTTCACCATGGAAAAATGGTACCTGCTCATTCTTTCAATAAACATTCCCTGTTGTCCATTGAGGGGTCATTTGGGAGGGGTTTTGGAGACTGTATAGGAGTTCTCCAGGTGGAGCAGCTCCCCATCTGTCCAGCTCAGCCACCCCTGTATCACATGGGACACACCTACCCTAAATAACTATTTATTGTCTATCTGAAATTCCAATTTAACTGGCTGCCACTTTGAAAAACACTCTGGCAGTTCCTCAAAAAGTTAAACATTAGAGTTACCATGTGATCCAGAGACTCCACTCCTAGGTATATACCAAGAGAATTGAGAACATACGTCCATGCTAAAACTTGCACATGAAAAATAAAACAGCAGCATGATTCATAATCGTTAAAAACTGTGAACAACCAGAAATCCATCTATTGAAGAATAGATAGACAAAATGTGGTGTATCCACAGTGGACTGTCATTCAGCCACGAAAAGGAATGGAGCCCTGACACATGTCACAACATGGGCGAAAACATGATGCTCAGCGAAGGAAGCCAGATGCACAAGGCCACACACCATATGACCACATTCCACTTAAGTGAAATGTCCACAGAGACAGAAAGCTCGTTCCTGGTTGCCAGGGGCTGGGGGAGGGAAGAATGGGGAGGGACTGCTATGGTGCTGGGCTTCCTTTGGGGTGATGAGAGTGTTCAGGAATTAGGCCATGGTGATGTTGCACAACTTTGTAAGGACACTAACCCCCCCTTCAATTGCACACTTTAAATAGGTGTTTATGGTATGCGGATTATATAGCAATAAAAAGATTGTACACGAAAAGAATGGGGTATGTTTTTTTCCGAACTGTTTTATTTTTTAATTGTTGCTTATATTTTCAATTATTAAATGTACAAAATAAAGTTTTAAAAACAAGAATTAATGGGGCATCCTGTTTTTCTATTTGCTGAATCTGGCGACCCTAACTTGGGTCCCTAACGGCTGTCTGTTTTTGTAAATAAAGTTTTATTGGGACCAGGGCCAGGCTTCGGCTGAGAAGAGTGAGGCAGGGGGATGGTGCGAGTGTACGATCGGACCCTGTCTTTATTTAAAATGTTGATATTTAGGTCGCCATGAATTTTTGCTTTAATTTTGATTTTCAAAAAGATGGCATTAAAATATTTACCTTAAATTTTGCACGGAGACCCGGCCCCACTGTGTGCCCTGGGCACCCTGATTAACCTCTCTGGGCCTCAGTTTCCACATCTGCAATGTGTGGATGACAATGCTCCCACTTCTGGGAGGATTAATTCTGAAACGTTAACTTCCGCGTCCTGGGAGAGGGGCGGGCCCTCCTTGAAAGATGGGGCGGGCTGGGGGCGTGTCCGTCCATCTGCTGACCAGGGAAACCAATGGCTCTGGGCGGTGGGCGGGGTCTGGAGGGGGGGCGCGGCCAGGCCCGCCCATTGGGGGCGGGGCCCCTCCAGACCGGCTCCCGGGACGAGGCGGGGCCAGCCGCGTCAGCTGACCCGGGCGGCCAATAGCGGCGGGGGGCGGGGCCTGGGGCCCGGGGCGGGGCCGGAGGCGGGGCTGGCGGCGCAGAGCCCGGGCCATGGACGAGCCGAGCCTGCTGCGGCGCCGCGGGCTCCAGGTGAGGCCCCGGCGGGCGGGCGGGGGGCGCGGCCGAGGGCCGGGGGCGGGGCTTGCGCGGGGCGCGGGAAGCTGGGACCCCGCCGGGGGCGCTCCTTCTGCCCACGCGCCTCTCAGGGGGCTTTTCTCCCCGGTGGGGGCGGGAGGGCGCTTGTCCCCCTTAGCCACATGGGGAAACTGAGGCTGCTAGCCCTGGCGAGGAGGGAAGGGGCTGCGGGCTGCGGCTCCCGGCGCCCACCAGCTGCGCTGAGAATAATAGGAGGCACAGCTGCAGGCGCTGCCCGAGCCCATCGAAATGCCCAAATGCCCATCGAATTATTACTGCCACTAATGACGGGTTATAAGAGTTAATGCGGATTATGCCTGTCCGGTGCCGTCGCGGCCGCCAGGTGCCCGTTTGTCAGATAAGGAAACTGAGGCTCGGAGTCTTGCAAATCAGGCGCCCGAGGTCGCCCACCCGGCTCGGGGCACACGCCGCTGCCGACTGGCTGTGTGACCTCGGAGTGGGGGGGGGCACTCTTGCTTCTCCAGGCCTCAGTTTCCCCACTCGCCATAGGGCGCCTCCTTTCGGGAGGCTGCGTCGCCAGGGGATGGGAACGTGGGTGGGGGTCTAGTAAAAGCCTAGGTTCGAGCCCACCGGGGACCTTGGGAATTGGGATTCAGCCGTTCCCCTCGGCCCGTGCCTCTGAGAAGCCACGAGGTTTGCAGGCGGAGAAGCTGGGATTCATCGTTTACCCAACAAGCACTTATTGAGCGCCTGCTGAGTGCCCCGCCCTGGAGAGGCAGCGGGGTGCTGCCGGCTTGGCACCCCCTGGTGGGGAAGGCGGACGTGTGAGCAGCGGCGACCCCACAGAGGAGGCCCCTGACCCGGGGCGCGGTGGCCGCGGGGGCGGGCAGCGTGTTTGAGAAAATGGAAAAGGCTGAGGGAGACTGGAGAGGCTGCGGCGGGTGGGGGCGTGAGGCTGACACTGGGTAGGGGACAGGGCGGCCTTGGACCCGGGCTGCAGGTTCAAGGCATGAACTGGCCTGAAGGGAGAAGGGGCGCCTGGAAGGGCGGAGCAGGGCTGCAGGGCAGCGCCGGGCGGGGGCAGGGGAAGGGGCAGGACTGGCCGTGGAGTTGGGGGCGGGGGGGACAGTCTCCCACCCCCAAGCCCCAGTTAGATGCAAACTCCACCCGCGGCCTCTTAAAATAGCGAAGGCGCCTCCGGGGAGGCGAGTGGGGGCGCTGCTGACGTCAGGAGGCCGGGCCTGTCCCACGGGGAGGGCGCCCGTTCCCCGCTGAGGAGTGCCACGTTATCAAAGGGGAAACCGAGGCTGAGGGCAGCAGCCACCTCGAGGCCTCACGCCGTGTAGGTGACAGTAGGCAGTCCAGCTTCCCTCCAAACTAACCCTGCGCTTCCTGTGAGGAAGGTGTAGCCCCGGCGGGTGAGGGCCGTCCAGACGGAGGGGGGCACATGCAAAGGCCCAGAGGCACAAATGTGGGAGGCAGGAAACTAGAAGCCTCTCTTAGCGCTAGCGCCGGGGTGCGAGAGGGGGTCACTGTGGCTGGTGGCAGGGACCATCTGCTTCTAGGGCTTCCAGCACCCACTAAAAAGGTTAGACTTCTTCTCTGGGGCGATGGGGAGCTATAGTAGGTACTGGAGCAGAGGAGGTGCCTTCATGTCTGGGAGCTGGAAAGACTCCTCCGGACCCGGTGTGGTGGGCCAGAATGGGGGGGGTGGGGGGGAGAGGTCCAAGGGGAGGTGACGAAAACATGAGATGGTAGTACAAGCCCTAACCATGGCTCACTGACGGGCCCCTATAAATGCTCACCACTGTACATGCATATCCCCATTTTACAGCAGGGGAAACTGGGGCTCGGAGAGGGGCGGTGACCGCTAGGAAGTCGGGGAGCCTGAGCGTGAGCCCCTTCTCTGAGGATGAACGGGGAGGGCCTGGGGTTTTGAGCAGCAGCCGCAGGCTCGAGGCTCCCTTGACCTAGGCTAACCGCCCTGAGGAAGCCTCAGCCAATCAGATGGCAGCCCGGCGGCAGGAGCCAATCAGATTCCCTTGCGGCTGAGTATCGTCAAAGGTCGGAGAAGACTCAATTCATTAATACCTGAGCAAAGCGCTGGGGACGCGAGCCCGGTGCTGATTGGCCCGTCCAGACAATGGCCGCGGGCGTCCTGGCCAATGGGGTGTGACCATGTGGGGCGTGCGGGCGCGGGCCGGGGGTGGAGCCTGTCCCGGCCCGCGGGCGCCAGTTTGCATTGGCGGGCCTTGGGACCTCGCATTTGGAGGCCAAAGTTGGCGTGAGCGGCTCTTACTACCAACATTACTTTTTGTTATTTTCATCATCTCCCACTTGGACCTTTGCGTCACACAGGACAGATTTTTTTATTTTTTTATTATTTTTTAACCCAGATCCCCAAACAGCATCCGGGGGTGGAGAAGGTGGCCATAGGCCGTGGCCCAGTGGCGCCTGGACTTGTCTCTGCTGGGCTGGGGAGGCTCCCGGCAAGGCCGATCCTCCAAGGCTACCTGCTGGCTCACAGCCCACTCCTCCTCCTCCTCCGGGAAGCCCTCGGGCTGATGTGCCGTGGTCCGGCTGACTTCTCTCCCTTCCTTTCACCCACACCAGCTTCCCACGGGACTTTGTGCTGCCTCGGGGCGTCTGCTGGTGGGCCAGGGCTGCTGTTCCCCACACTTGCCTGCTGGTCCAATCCAGCACCCCCTCCTCCAGGAAGCACTTCTGCTCCTCTGGGGGCCTCTGCTTCGTTCCCCCCCCATGCTTCCAGGATGGGTGGTCCCGGGCCCTGCTCTATCTCCTGCAGACTGGGGGCTCCTTGGGGGCAGGGCTGATGCCTCTAGGAGCCACAGTGGGGGATAAATATTTTCAAAGGGTGGTCCCACCCACCCAGAGCCGCCCCCGGGGAACAGCCGGTGAAGAGGGGGCCATGGGTGGAAGCAGATGGTGCTGGAGCAGAGGGCCCGCGGGCGGTGCTGGGAGAACTGCACGTGGGTCCAGCCTCCCTGGGAGCCTTTGCGGGCGGCTGCCAACCTTCCCTCACCTTTCTCTGCCACTCCGTGTAGTTCTGTGTTTTGGAAGCAGAGCTGAACAGGTGGGTATTGTTCAGCTCTTGGCGCTGCCTCGCTGAGGCCTTCCCAGGAGCCAAGGCCCAAGTCCGGGACCCTTATGTAACTGGTCTGCTTTCCAGATGAGGAAACTGAGGCACAGTGGGGCTAAGTCACATGGTGGGAGTCACACAGCTTGGGTGTGGGGCAGCCAGACTGGGAACCAGGCTGACAGGGTTTTGAAAGGAAATGGCTGGGAGGACGGGCAGTAAGTGTCCCTGGGTTCGAATCCCAGCACCACCCTGTTTTACGAGGGTGGAGGGGGAGCTTGCACTGACCCCACAGTGATTGGAGGGGGAAGAAGGAGACCCAAATGGAGTGGGGGCATGCCTGAGTCTATGACCTCTTGCTCTGTATGGTAGTGAGTTTCCCGTCCCAGGAGGTATTCAAGCTGAGAGGGCGACCGGCCCTTCCCTCAAGGCTCGGTTTTCTGAACTCAGGGTAGCTGGGGGCAGGCCTCGGTAGGAGCACCCCACCCCCTCGGTCCTCCTTCTCCCTGGCCTGGAGACCCCGCCAACCCCTCCCCCTGATCGTCCCGTGCCCTGGGACTTTCGGCCGCCTCGGATCCGCTGCGGGGGCCGCCGACGTCACTGGTTGGCATGGCGAACGTCCTGCTTGGGCCGTGGGCAGCTGGGAGCCCACGGAAGTAAAAATAGGCACGTGTCCCCGACACAACGCCCCAGCGCGGGTGGGGGTGCCCAAGACCCGGATTCTTGGCCTTCTCTCTGCCCAGAGACATCGGCCACCGGCCTCCCTCCGTGCCTCAGTTTCCCAGCCTGTCAAACTGCCCCTGCCCCTGGCGAGCAGCAGGCAGCTGGGTAAGTGTGAGCAAAATTCACTGCTGCCGTGGTGGCTCCTCTGCAAGCCCTTGCTGAGCTCAACAACAATACACAATAGCAATGGTAATGCTGGTTATTAGAAACCCAGACCCTCCCGGTGTTAACTCCAAATTACAGATGGGGAAACTGAGGCATACAAGACACTTGCTGAAGGTCTCACAGCCAGGAAAGGACAGATAATAGATCTGAACCCAGGTCTGTATGTCCCACACAGCCTTCTGAGAATTTAAAAACCGTCTTGGGCAAGTCACATCTGAGAGTAGACTCTGGGGTCAGAGTAGAGCCCAAGCCTAGGGCTTTCTGCCCTGCATGTGGCGAGGGCACCCAGGGGTGGCGCAGGCCTTCAGCAGGGGTCCCCCTCCTCCCCCACAGCTGCCCAGGGCCTAGGTCTGCATAGCTTCTTCAGAGGGTGGGGAGGGAGGACTGGGAGGGAGTTGGGTGAGGCTGGCTCAGGGATAGCCCTTTCTTCAACAGAATATTGATATTTAGCCACTATTGATATTCTTTACAAATATAGCTAATCTTTTATTTTATATAACAAAATTATTTTTAGTGCAAGTCGGGTAGGAGCTGGGCAGGGAGCTAGATTGAGAATCTGGGATGGGGTGGGGGGACTTCCAGGAGGAGAGGACGTTTGAGCTGAGACCTGAGGGATGAGCTGCAGTTGGCTGGGGCAGAGGGGAGGGAAGGCGTCTTGGCAGAGGGAGCAGCCTGTGCAAAGGGCCTGAGGCAGGGCTGAGCCATGTGTGGGGCAAGCAGGAAGCAGGCCTTGGCTGGAGCTGGAAAGTACGGGGCCGATTGGGGGGTGAGGAGGGAGGGGGACCAGGGGCATGAAGGGCTTCTTTCTCTGGGAGTGACCCCTGTGTTTGTCTTATTTCAGAAGGAGCTGAGCCTGCCGCGCCGGGGACGTGGGTGAGTGCACCTTTGGCCAGGTGGGCTGGTGGTCTGGGCCCCGAATTGTGAATTAGTTACTAACTACGACATCACCCTCACCTTGGTCCCACCCCAGCCTCTGCAGTGTCCTCCACCGGCGCCTCACCCCAGCCTTGGAGGTTGATGCCAGTTTGCAAATGAGGGTTGTGTCACCAGCTCAAGGGCATCCAGCATGGAAGGGGGAAAACCTGTCCAAAGCCCAGAGTCCGTACGGTAGAATTCCAACCCCTGTACCCTGGAACTGGCTTGCACACCTCCTGTGATGGGGAGCTCACTTTCTTACGGGAAACACGGATAGAAAACTCATCTCCTTTGAGGGATACTTCCTGTGGGTTGGCATTTTTGGATCCCAGAAGCTCAGAGAACATTCTATTCAGTGTCTTCACTAGTTTACAGATGGGGAAGCCGAGGCCTGGGGAGGGGGAGGGACTGATTTGCCTCAAGCTGGTGGTCTGGAACCCCCCCCCCCTTGGGGCTGCGTTTTCCTGAGCTGGCAGTGAAATCATTCACTCAGCAAACGTATCTGAGCACTCCGTGCTGAGCCTGGTTTCACGTCCAGCGGACACCGAGGCAAGTCAGAGCGTGCCCCTGGGGCTCGCTGTCTCGTGGGGAGAGCAAGGGCGAAGCGATGTGTGCAGGAAAGAAATTAAACAGGGGGGTGACAGAGAGGGGCTGGAGGGTGGCTTTAGCCCAGGAGATCTGGGGGCCTCTTGGAGGAGGTGACATTTGAGCCGATATTTGGGGGAGGAGGAGGAACCAGCCAGGTGGAAGGTCTGGGAACAGCAAGGGCAGGGTGAAGACGGGAAGGCACCTGGCGCTGGAAGGAGCAGCAGGCAGGCAGGGGTGGCTGCAGAGGAGAGAGGAAGGGGAGGGGGGGCCAATGGGGAAGTCCCATGCATCCTGGGGAGGGATGAAGGTTTGAAATTCGGTGGTGGGGCTGGGGTCAGAGTGGCCCCGAGCTCAGGCCATCTGCTCCTGGCTGGAGTGGGGAAGGCCCAGCTGGTGGCGAGGTGCCTGTGGACCCGGGAGGGGCGGGGCTGGGACTCTGGCCTGGGGCGGGCGCTGTCCCCGGCCTTTGCCCGGGCAGGGGGATGGTGGAGGGCAAAGTCCCCGCCACGGGGCCGGGCGAGTCCCCGAGGGTTGTGCCCTCTCTGCCCCCTGTCCGGGCCTCGAGGGGGCCACAGCCGGACACAGGCATCCCCAGACCGGCGGGGTCAGGGTCGGTCGGAGGGGAGGGGCGGGGGGCCCACGCTCCCGGCGGAGGGAACAGCGCGAGCCACGGCGCAGAGGCGCGGCGGGAGCCCGGGAGGGTGCGGAGAAGCGCTCAGCGCCGCCGCGCAGCCAACGCGGGCAGGGGCGGGGCGGGGCGCGGGGCGGCCACGCCGGCGGAGGGGGCAGCGCTCGACCTCCTTCCGGGCGCCGCACGGCCTCGGCGACCCTCCCGCGGAGGGGGCGGTGCCCGCCGAAAGCAACCCGACCCCCTCCTGCCGGGCGGGCCTGCGCGCAGGTGCGGGGATCCGGGCCCCGCCCCGAGGCGGAGAGAGCCCGCCCCCCGCGCCCCCCGCCGCCCAGTCCCCGCGCCGTGCCCGCCAGGCGGGCGGTCCCCGCGTCCGCGTCCGTCCGTCCGTCCGTGCGCGCCGCGGCCGGGGCTCAGGGCCTCAGGGGGAACATCCGCACCCGGCCGCGTAGACGCGGCGCCGGCCTCGGCATGAAATCCCGCAGGGAGAGGCTGCGCATCCCGGCTCTGACCCTCGAGTGAGTGTCCGACCGGGAGGGGGGGTGCAGGGCGTCCGTGTCTCCTGGGGACGCGCCGCCGCCTCCGGGGAGCCCTCCGGAGTCACCGGGCAGCCCCGCCCGCGCGGGCTCCACTCCGGGGTCACCGCCCCCGGCCCTTTCTTTGCAGCCTGTCTCCCAGCTGCCAGAGCCCGTCCCTGCTGAGTCCCGGCAGCCCCTGCAGCCCCTCGCCGGGCCTGCACCCCTGGAGGTGAGTGACGCGCGGGGGGCGGGGCCCGGCGTCCAGGGCCTTGGTGACGTCACCCCTCCGGGCCTCAGTTTACCCCTCCGTAAAGCCGTGCCGTGGTCAGCACTGGGGCCGGGCTGGGGAAATTCCACTTTGTAGCAGATCCCCTGCCTGACAAGTGACTCAGGCGAGGCCAGAACTTGAGCTGTTGCCCAAGGACCGCCCTGGAGACAGGTGCTGGGTTCCCAGCCCGCCCAGGGGCCCTCCCGGCCCAATCGGCCTGCGCCAAGCCCTGCTGGGGCCTCAGGGACCCTCCCTGCGCCCAGCTCGGCTGGTCAGGAGGCGCCTGCCTACACGCTGCCCCCCAAGCCTGAGCGTCCGCCCTTAGAGTCAGCACGGGGCACTCTACCAGGCCTTGGTGTCCTGTTCCCCCCACCGCCCCAGAGGGAGACACCCTTCTTGACCCCATTTCCCCACTGAGGAAACTCAGGCTCAGAAAGGAGCTGTCAGTTCTCCTGGCTCTTCACGGGCCAGTGTCAGGGAGTTTTGCCTTCAGAATCTGTAGGGGTTTGAGCCGCCCTGTCAGACTGGATGGGGCTCAGGCTCTTGCTCGCCCACAGAAGGGATTCTCGGGGTTGTCGTGGGCTCCTTCCAGGGTTTGGGCAAAAGTTCAGGGAGGAGACGGACGTGAGCGTCAGTGACGTCTAGAATGCCGTGGCCTGTCAGTCATTCACATTTTAGTATAAACGAGCTGCTCAGCTTCTTCCCACCTATGGGAACCATTTAATGAGGAGAAGGCAGGATGTTCTGGAGCCCACGCCGGGTGCTGGGCAGCAGTCAGGTACCTTCATTCAGTCAGTCAACACTTATTAGGCACCTGATGTGTGCCTGGTGCCGGGGGCACAGCCGAGACGACGACAAGCACGGCCCCTCTTTGTGGCTCTCAGCCTGGTTGGGGAGGTGGATGGCGATGGATAGACAAGACCCTTTCAGACGGGGACCTCTTGGGGGAAGTGACATTTGAGCCAAGACCTGGGCAGACCTAGGGGAAGAGAGCGGGAACTGCAGGTGCAAAGGTCCTGAGGCAGGGACGGGCTTTTGAAAGCCCAGGTGGCTGCCGTGGGGGCCAGGGGTCTGCTGGGGGCAGGAATGGAGATGGTGGAGGCAGGCAGGCAGCTGGGGCAGCATCCAAGCAGGAGGTGGGATGTCCAGTGGGAGGCAGGGACTAAGGTACAGGAAACTGAGGCAGAGGAATGCACCCTGGGAGGAGGTGTCAGGCCAAGTCTGGCTCTGAGTCCAGGGGATCGGCTGAGGGGAGGGACTCAGCTGGCTTGACCAGGAGGAAATGTTGCCAAGGAGTTTGGGGTGCTGGCAGAGGCCACTCGGCTTCCTTGCCTGCCACCAGGGGGCAGCAGAGCCATGTCGCCCTGGGCCAGGCGAGAAAACGGGTGCCACCCTCCTCTGCTCCAAACACCCGACTCCATCTCCTTAGGAATAAACTCACATCCGTCTGGCGACCCCCAAGGTCCCACGTGGCCTGGCCCCTGCAGCCTCCCCGCGGCCTCCCTCTTGCTGGCTCTGCTCCAGCCATGTGGCCTCCTGGCTGTCCCGCCAGAATGCAAGCTGGTCCAGTCCCAGGGCCTTTGCACGTCTGTCCCTCCCTCGCGTCTCCATCAATCCCTCGCAGGAAGTCCCAGGCCCCGTTTCCGCCCATCACACCCCATCTGTCTCCCACACCGGCCCGATTCGTGTTTTCTTGTGTGACTGTTGGGTGTTTGGTTTTCTTGCCTGGAGGTTTGGGTGTGGCTCTGTCTTGAACAGGCTGTGTCCCTGGGGCAGGGCCTGGTATACAACAGGTGCTGAGTGGATGCTCAAGAGGTGGATGAACAGAAAGCAGCTGGGGGGCACCAAACCAGAGACGAAGGCTCTGCCGGCGGGGAGGGGAGGGGAGACGGAGGCTTGCAGAGTTGAGAGTTGGGTCCTCAAAGGAGAGGGGCCGCTCCCCGGCTGTTCCATGCAGGAACAGCAGAGTCGAGGCCATGTTCCCTCTGGGGCCTCGAATGGCAGCGGCAGGAAGACCTTGCATTTTCTAACAAGGGTGCTGGGAGTTGTGCAGGGGGTGGGCCGGGAGGGGCGTGCCAGTGCCTGTGCAGGCGGGAAGGGCTTTGGGGGGGTCAGAGAAGTGAGGGGCTGGTGGAGGGGTCTCTACACCCACCTGGGGCTTTGCCATTTCCAGAGTCACCAGCACAAGCAGAGACAGGCACAGGGATGGGACCTGAGTCCCAGGAGAGGGAGCTACCCAAAGTGAGCTTGTTGGAGTGCTGGGGAGCCATGGTGGGTGTGAGAGCAGGGGAGGGGTGTGATCTGGTGGGCCGCGGTGATCTGATCGTTGGCAAGGACAGCCTTTCGCCCACGGCCATAGGCACTCTGGGTTGCCAGCTGCAGCCCTGTTCTGCAGAGGGGGAAACTGAGGCCAGATGGGCGTGGGAGAAGCGACTGCTGGGGACGCCAGGACAGTGAACACAATGTGAGGTGGGTAGGCGGTGCCAAGGCTGGGGATGGGGGCAGCTCCTTTACTGAGTGTGTGCAGAGGTGTGTCCCCGCTGGGGATACGCGGGACCCTGGCTCACCCCGCTTGGGTCCCCTCTGAGATGGGCTTGTGGGCAAACTCAACACCACCCCCCAGGATTCATGCTGCCCCCCATGCAGGAGGCGCCGTCCTCCAATCCCCCAGCCCCACGGGACTCCAGCCAGACACCTGGGGGTTGTCAGCGACTTCTCCCTCCCTCAGCAGGGCTGTCCCTTGGCCCCCAAAGACAGCCACTTTTTCCCGTTGCCCCATCCTGACTTCCTGCTGCTTCCACTCCTGCCTCCGGAAACCCATGCTCCCTACAACAGCCATGCGGGGACTGTTTACAAATCTAGATCAGATCATGGCCCTCCCCCTGCTCACACACCCTCCATGGCTCCCCATGGCTCTTACAGCAAAACCTCACCCTTCCCTGCAGCCCATGGGGCATCTCCCCTTCAGTCCTGCCCCGGGGCCTTTGTACAATCTGTGCACGGCCCGGGACACTCTCCATGGCTGGTTCCTCCTCCCCAGTGTCTCGGCTGTAGCACCACTTCCTCTCAGCGGCCTCCCAGCCAGTCACCCTTCCTCACTGTTGCCCTCCTTTCCTTCCTTAGCTTTGGTATTTGAATTTAATTGTTTCCTGTTTACTCTCCCACCAGACTTGGAGATTCTCCAGGGCAGGGAACTTGTGTGTCCTGGTCCCTGCTAGTCCCAGGGCCAGCACAGGAGCAGGCACATGGTAGATGCTCAGTAAACGTGGAGGGAATGGACGGCCAGAGTGGGGTGTCTGAGCCCGGGGTCTGGGTGGCCCTGGGAGGTTTTCCTGGGGAGACAATCAGCAGATGGCTGGGTGTGGCGGGGGGCAGGGTGGGTCTGAGGGAGGCCTGGGAAGCAAGGCCAGCGGTGGGGGGTGGGCAGGCACGCCCTCTGTGCCCGCGTCTCCTCACATCTTCCACGTGGGGCCTGGACTCCAGTGCTGCCGGGTCCCCTCTCCACGGCGATCGCCTACTGCGGCTCAGCTGCGCGCCCCACGCTAGGCTGTGTTCATGATGGCGGGGAAACTGAGGCCTGGCAGGAGCGCGCGCTAACGACTATGCAAAAGGCTTGTGGGGCTCTGCCGCCGGCGCCGCGTGGCGCCTGTGAACGCCGAGAGTCTCGCGGCAGCCCGGTTCTCTGGACAAGGACGGGGAGGCTGGAGCCGCCAAGCCAGGCAGTGGCGGGTGGCCTGTCCCCTCGCACCGCGCAGAGCGTGCCAGGTGCCGCCGCCCCAATCCGCCGAGCACGCCCTGTGTGCCAGCCCCGTGCCGGGAGATGCTGGGACCCCCAGCAGCCCCAAGCCTGCGAGGGCAGAGCCGGCAGACGCCCCCAGCCCCGCTCGGGTGGAGGGGACGCGGGGCGCGCCCCGAGGAGCAGGGGGGACTTCCTGGGGGAGGGGCGCTGGGCTTTTCCAGGCAGGAAGGGGATTCCGGGCAGTGGAGCCAGCGCGGGAAAAAGCCTGGTGGCGGGCGCCCCGCGCACACCCGGGCTTGGAGTCACCTTTGGGGCGCACAAAGCCGAGGCCCGCGGCCCACCCGAGGGGGCTGCGTCGCCCCCGCGGCCCTGGCAACGCCCCGCCCCCGCCGCCCTGGCAACGCCCCGCCCCCCGCGACGCCGCTTCCGCGCCGGCTCGCCCCGCCCGCGCCAGGCCCCGCCCCGCGCTCCGCTGGGCCGCGCTCCCGGGCGCGCGCTCCCTCCGCCTCCCCCGACGCCCCCCGTCCCGGGCTCCCGGGGCCGATCCCGCCGGCCGAGGCTCGCGCCCCTCCCGGGTCCCGGGCGGCGGCGGCCCAGGGGGAGGCAGCATGTCGGACCCCAGCTACTGGACCGCGGTGGCGGCGCCCGGGCACCGGAGCCGCCTGGCCAAGGGCGCGCTGCTGCAGCGCTCCAAGAGGTAGGGGGCACGGCGCGCGGCCGAGGGGCCCCCTGGGGTCCCAGGCACCTCCTCTCTCCGCTCCCCCGTTCCCTGCACTGGGGGCTCCGGAGGTCCGGGGTGCCTGCGTGCCGGCGTCGCCGCTGGGTGGGGAGGGGGCGGTGAGGGGAAGCGGCAGGTTGGACCTGAGCCCAGACTCGAACCCGGGTCACTGGCTCTGGGAAGAACGGAGGAGGGGGCTTCTCGGAAAAACTGAGGCCGCTCTGTCGGCGGGGCCGAGTCAACGGAAATGTTGGCTCAGACGCAGATATTTGCCGCACGAGGCTGGCGCGGGGGTGGAGTGGCAGAAGCCCAAATCGCTGGGTTTCTCCTGAAGCCTCGGTTTCCCCATCTGAAAGCAGAGGGGCCAAGAGCCAGGGCCTTGGACTCCAACCGGACCAGGGTTCAAGTGCCGGCCAGCACCCCCACCCCCGGCGGTGCGTCCGCGGGCAGCGCCTTAAGCGCCCTGCGCTGCCGTGCGCTTAGTTTTCTCGGGGCAGGCCTGGAGGGGCACCCCCCAGGGGCCGCGACAGGGCCGCTGGGCATTCCCAGAGGGGAGCGCAGACAAAGGCTGGGGGGTCGGATCAGCAGTCGCGGGCTTGCAGTTCCCTCCGGGGTGCTGGGGAGCCACGGAGGATGTGGGAGCAGATCTGGGGGTGCAGGAAACCCACGCCAGGCCCCTGCTTCCTGCCACATGTTCCTTCTCTGGTGTGTTCTGGGGACCACGTGGTGCTCATTAGGGGCCTAGAAGACAGTCTGCAGCTTCTTGGGGTCCTGAGCCTCATCCAAGGAGGGCTAAGCAAACAGTCGGTGCCCCATAAATGCTTGGGGAGTGTTCCTCTCCGAAACCCCAGATTTTGCTGGGTTTTCAGGAAGGCCCCACCTGAGAGCAAGAGAAACGCCCAAGTGTTTTTCCCTCCTGCTGTTGGATGCTGCCAGGGCGGGCTGGGGGCCGTGGGGGTTGAGAGGAAGTTGTGCAGGAACCTGTGGGTTTCACTTTTACTTCCGCGCCTAGGGCTGGAGAACATGCCTGCAGCTGTTGTCCTCTGTGGGCCTCAGTTTCCCCGGCTGGGAAGCGGGTTGGGAGCCACTTCCCACGCTCTCGCGGTCGGGAGAGAGACAGCAGTGCATGTGCACGCTTCGCCGCCGGGGAGTCCGCGAAGCTTCGCGAAGCTTCCCGCCGCCTGTCAGGCGCCCACACCGGGAAACTGAGGCTCTGAGGCTGGGCTGCTCCCCCTTGCCTGTCCGGGCCGGGCCCCGCGGCCTCCCTCCCTGCAGGTTTCTCGCCGGCGGCTGAGCTGCGTCGGCGGCTCAGGGCGTGTGGGCTGCGGGCTTGTCGCAGCCGTTGCCGGGTGACTGCTCTGGGGGGAGCGAGTGTCGCTCCCAACTTCCCTCTGCCAGGGCGGAGGCTGGGGCCGGGCCAGGTGGGAAGGGCGGGGCTGGGAGTCTGGCGCCCACAGGGCGCTGGGGGCGCAGTGGGTGGGATGTGGGGGCCCAGGTTCTGCAGGAAACGAAGGCCAAGCCCGAGACATTGACTTGAGGGTTTTTTGTTGGACCAGGTTGACGTTTTGGGGGACTCTTGGGGAGGACGCGGGGACAAGAGTCTGGGTCAGGGGCTCGGGGGCTCCCCATTCTTCACCTTGGGAGCAGATGGCTGGTGGGCCCGGCGGTGGCCCCCCCACAACCAAAGGGGTCGAGGCTGGGAGCGCTTCGGCCAGGCCTCGAAGGCCGAGGGGCGCAGTGGATGCGTGGCCCGGCTTCCCGGGCTGGGCGCGGTGTCCGCCGAGCCCCGGACACCCCGTCCAGCCGCCTGACCCGGCCGCCCCGTCCCCCACACAGCTGCCGCAGCGGGAGCCGCAAGAGCCTGGTGGTGGGGACGCCGTCGCCCACCCTCTCCCGGCCCCTGTCGCCGCTATCGGTGCCCACGGGTGAGTGGGGGAGTAGCGGGCGGGCGCGGCGCCCTGCCTTCCCCGCCCGCGGACTCAGTTTCCCTCCCGCTCCCCCAGCAGGCAGCAGCCCCCTGGAGAGCCCACGGAACTTCTCGGCGGCTTCTGCCCTCAACTTCCCCTTCGCCCGGAGGTGAGTGGCCGCCGGCGCCGGGGATGGTGCCAGCGCCGCTGGCGAGGGCACGGGCAGGGGCGTCTGCTCAGGGGCTGGACTCGCCTCCTCATCGCCTCTTCCCCTCCCCTGGCCCCCGCCCGGCTGCGCCACCCCCTCCGGTTCCCGCCCGCTGTCTACACCCGCTGGCTACAGCCACCTCCCACGCACGGACAGGTAACCTCTGCAGGGAGGTGGGGGGCGCGGCCCGGCCCCAAATCTTTCATTCACTTAGACACTGAGCAAGCACCTACTGCGCACCAGGCACTTAAGTCTCATTCATTCTCCGTTTATTGAGTGCCTACTGTATACCGGGTACTTAACTCACGCTTTCACTCAGCAATTGCGGAGTGCCTATTGCGTGCCACTCATTCATTCACCAACACATATGGAGCGCCTGCTGGGTGCCGGGCCCGTGCTGGTGGCTGAGGACACGCCAGGAAAGGGCGAGGGGACTTTGTCCCTCAGGGCGTCCTCAGGCTGGTGGATGGGGGGGCACATTGCAGCTGGGGTCAGGGAGGCTTCCCGGAGGAGGTGTCTGAAGGGCGAGCAGTAAGCACTCAGTGGACGTGGCTGCTCCCTGGTGGCCCTTGAGGCGGCCTTTTCAGAAGGTCCTGCCCCAGCCAGGGCCTGAATCTGCCGGCTGGGGCACCCACCGCCTGGCCCCACAAACCACGGGGTCTGTGCCTTCCCTGCAGCTGTTCTCTTTCCCCTCCTCCAGGGCGGACGGCCGGAGATGGTCCCTCGCGTCTCTCCCTTCGTCCGGCTATGGCACCAACACGCCCAGCTCCACCGTCTCGGTACCTGCAGCCCCGCCTTGGCAGGTGGACGGGCGCGTTAGGAGGAGGTTTTCTTAGGGCGTTGGATAGTCTGGTCGGCAGGCAGCCTGGGTGACTCCCCCGTGCCACTGTGCTGGGCAAAGCTGGGGCCCCTGAGAGGGCCTAGCCTTGGCCCCAAGGAGCCCCTAGCCTGGGGGACACGGACATCCCCAGCCCATGCAGTCGGGCTGCCAAGGGGGCGGGAAGGTGGGGCTTTGTGAAGCAGGGGGCGTTGGAGCTGGGGGTTTGAGGGATGCATAGGAGTCAGACGGAGGCAGGGCATCACTGCCTCGGCTTAGCAGCTAGCCTGGGCCTTGAGGGGCAGAGCTGGGGGTCCGGCCATGGAGCTGACTGTGTACCCCCAAACCTGACTCTCCCCAGTCAAGCTCATCCTCCCGGGAGCGCCTCCACCAGCTGCCCTTCCAGCCGACGCCGGACGAGCTGCGCTTCTTGTCCAAGCACTTCCGCAGCTCCGAGAGCGTGGCCGACGAGGAGCACGGCCACCGCTCGCCTCGCCTGCACCCCCGTTCCCGCAGCCTCAGGTGGGCCTGACCTCTGACCCGGGCCCCAGCCCCCCAGGCCGGCGGGCCTTGGCCCTCGAGTTCGGTTCGGCCCTCCGCCCCCCTGGCTCTCGGTGCCGGTGACACCAGCCGACGCTTCCCCTTCAGCCCGGGACGCACGACGGGGACCTTCGACAACGAGATCGTCATGATGAACCACGTGTACCGGGAGAGGTTCCCCAAGGTGGGCACCCCGCTGTCCCTCCAGCCCCGTCTGTCTGTCCTTCTGTCCCCGCTGTTCCTCCAGCCCCGTCTGTCCGTCCTTCTGTCCCCGCTGTCCCTCCAGCC
>JAQZBX010047815.1:0-20373 GCA_029593785.1 Cabassous unicinctus | reverse complement strand
ACTCTCGGTACCAAATTCTGTATTAGTCAGCCAAAGGGGTGCTAATGTGAAATACCAAAAATGGGTTTGTCTTTACAAAGGGTATTTATTTTGGGTAGAAGTCCACAGATACCAGACCATAAAGCGTTATGTTTCTTCTCTCACCACAGTCCATTGCCACGTGTTAGAGCAAGACAGCTGCCAGCGTTTACCAGGATTCAGGCTTCTGGGGTTCCTCTCTTCCCAGGGCTGCGTTTCTCTCCAGGCTTAGCTCCTGTTTGCTCCACAAGGTCAGCTGTAGATGATCAGGTGAACAGCTTGCTTCTCTTCTCCTGGGGCCTTCTTTTCAACATCAAAACTGCTTCTCAAAAGACTGCTTCTCAAAAACCGCTTCCACTCTGTTCTTTGCCTTGCCTTTTATATTCGATTCCCCACCCACCAAGGGGTGGGGCTCAATGCCCTATTGATGTGGCCCAGTCAACACACAAATCATAACTCAATCATGCCCAGATTAACAGATCCGTTTACAAGCATGATGCAATTATATTTTTGGAATTCATAACTACATCAAATTGGCCAATGGTTACAGCTAGATACTCTTATCTTTTCAAATCCACAGCAAAGACATATGTCAAGTACTTGTGTCTCATAAAGGCAAACTGAAAACTACACAACTCTAAAAATTGTGAGCAATTTGACAAAAATATTTCATAGTCTGATCTTGTTTTCTGTACCTCTGAGCAACTGTGTGGGAATCTCACACTCCTTGGATAAGATGGTCAGAGTTTACAACTAGATGTGAAACCCAGGAATATGTCACACCCTTCTTTTCCAATCTTTGGGGTAAAGTCGTTTAGGGTGGGGTCACCCACATCCCCAGTGCACAGAGCCACAGCCACACTAATGGTGGGGCTGGGGGTACACAAGTAGAATGGGAAGCAGGGACCAGTTGTTCCCACCTTATGGATTTTTATTATTAATTTGCCTAGCATATTTTAAAATTATGGAAATATTGATAACATCCAGAAAGAATCACTATAGTTCAAAATTGCCCTTTTGTAGTCTTTTATTATGTGCATCTTATTAATTTCTTTTTTAAAAAACATTTTTAATTTGAAATAATTTCAAACTTGCAGGACAGTTGAAAAAGCAATACAAAGCCCATATAGAAAGTTTCAACAAGTCTCCCTCCTCCATATACACAGACCACCAAATTTTAGCATTGTATATATTATTGTAAAATATATCATTGCAAATCATTTATATTTTGTACATTTGATGTCAACTATAAATGGACTGATGTTTCAGACATTTCTTTTTTGATTGATTTCAAATTTCACATAACATTGCTTGTGGGCAATTCTTATTAATGTTGCTTTGAATTGGAGGACATTTATTTTGTATACAGAATAAAATCTGGAAATTCTATTTCAATAATATCAATTTGTATATTTATATCAGTGTGCCATTTAATCTTTACCATTAATAAATCTGATGGTGTTTTAAAATCTTATATTCTTTAAATGTGATAGATTCTTTAAGATGTTAAGAGTTTCACAACTTTAGGACAATTGACATTCACATTTTGGGAGTAGATGGTTCTTTGTTATGGGGGTTGACCTGTGCATTGTAGGGGTTTTAGCAGCATCAATCATCTCTAATCATTAGATGGCAGTACCACACCCTCCCCCATGTGACAACCTAAAATAGTTTGCCAACATGGTCACATGTTCCCAGTGGGGCTCAAATCATTCTTAGTAGAGAACCCCTGGAAGCCAATAAAATGTCTTCTAGTTAACTAGAAGATATTCTATCAGTGTACATTACTGTCCTTTAGTAATAGGAGCTTAGAGTAGAGTCTAATTCAAGTCTGAAGAAATGGATTATTTCATTCTTTCAATAAATCCAGTTCTAACCAGGGACATCATAAACAACACTGTCCAATAAATATTTCTTGGAAACATATTATCTATTTCTATGTAATTCAATGTGGTGGCCACTAGTATATTAATAAAGTAATAATAAACATACCTCTTGTCTCCTCACAGCAGCACCCCAGGTGATGCCATGATGATGTTTACAAAGAGACTATGCTTCCCTGTCCCCACAGAAGTTTCCAGCCTCCATTCTACTTTCTGAAACACCCACCAGATTTCCAGTTCATTTCTGTAACCATTTGTGTCTCTTGACACCTAAGAACCTCTTGATTGCATGCTCCTTATAAGATTATTTAAGATTATAGCAGTTTAGATTTATAGATAAATGTTCAGTACTTCCCTCTTCTTGGCAAACTTGAACCCTGAGTGACCTAACAAAAGTCCACTAAGCCTAAGACCTCTCAATTGTTTCATCCTAAAGGAATCTTTCCTTTAGTTGCAGGATGTAGCATTTTTCCATCTTATTATCCTTGGAAAATTTGCAAACATGTCTAAGAGACCCATTATTTTTTAACTTAGATTTATGTATTCTTCAAATTCCCTTAATGAGACAAACCTGGCAGTTGGGACTGAGGCCTTGCTCTTAGATATGAAATGAAAAGAGAATCTAGCAAAAAGTAGTCAGTGAATAATTACAATTTTATTTATAAATTTGAAATAAATATGGTTTCTTTCATGTTTATCACTTGATTTTTTTACCCTTCCTACATAATCCCAGATTATCTGTGTATCATCTAAAACAGTAATATAGTGTAACTGAAGATAGCAAAATTGATTATAGATCAAACAAAGAAATTAATGGACGTATTCCTAAATTGTGAAATGCCATCCTAAAGGGGAAATATTAAGATTTTATAGAATTATTTATGACTTCCCATGTCAGATGTGAATATCAAAATTCTTATTAGGTAAATTATACTTGAGCATTTTTAAATATTTCCAAAACTGAGATAAGCAAAATGGGAATACATATGAAATGAGTAACATTCCCCAATGAAAAACTCTGGTTTCATTGAAATTGTAGTATGTCCTTCCAGACTACCATAGGTCTGAAGTTTGAGAATTTCCCTAATGTTAGAGGTTCCCCCTCACTAGGTTTGCAATAATTAACAAACTGTGACTCAAGTCCCCCTGACATGCTTTAAGGAAGAACAAGCTCCCCTTAAGCCTATGTGTCTGGGAGCACAGCACTTCCACAAAGGTTGAACAAAGAGACCATGTGCAGATGGGAATAAAGTGAGATGGAGAGCTTCACTTCCTCCAGACCAAGGCCCCACCTGCTCTTCCAGCACTCCAAGGACACATAACTCCCTAGCTCATTATCCTGTAGCTGTAAAAAGGAAAATTTTCACCTCTAGGGCTTCCTGTTGGCCCCTGAACTTTATTTAAACCCTTGAACCCCTCCCACCAACTATCATTTCCCCACCTAGGAATATACTGTGTAAACTCAAATCCCTCCTTTCCATGGATGGGCTGAAGTCTATTCTTCAGACCCCCTCTGTTAGGAGAGTTTCCCAATTAACTTTCTGCCTGCAGTCATCAGTCTCTGTCTCCCAGTGAAAGCCATTTTTCCCAACACCTAACTTTATGGAAAGAGCATATTTCAATTATAACTTAGAAACTTTGTCACTCTTAGGTTAGCTCACATTTTTTGATGAACCAAACTTAAATCTTTCTTCACTAACTTTAAAAAATTTGTATAAGAATGTCCTTAAACTTTTAAACTGCAGAGAAGCTCCTGAAAAATCCAATATTGAGTTCAATATATCCTTGGCATGAGGAAATGATGTGGTAAGATCATCCATAACTGGCACTCTGCAGGGTTGAGGTGTCAAGAGAGGGAGGTGAGCACAACAATGAAGATGTCAAATAGGAAAATCAAAAGAAGGGACCACAGAGCATGTCAGAGTTACCAGCAGTACTCTCAGGACTAACTGTTTCATTCACCAGCACTTGAAGTTTTGTGCTTGACATTTCCAAGCACAGGTCCAAGAACATGTTAGCTAAACCATGCCGTGATGATGAAAAGTTGTCCTTTCAAAGCTGGATATTATATAAAATGTATCCATTTCACTATGTTCTATAATACACATATATTTTCCTGTGAATAAAAGGTATTATTTTTCTATCATTTAGAAAATAACACAATCCAGCTTGTCAAATCAAAATCTTTAATTCATAGCCTCTATAATATATGACATTGATCTTAAGAAAGAAAAAGAATCATGTTTGAAAATTGACCACTGAGTTTTGGTCATAGTTATAGGTAGAGAAACAGAAACATAAAATCCAAAGTGTTTGATCTCAATAATATGTAATATATTGAAATGTAATTCATATTCTGATTACACTAATTTTCATATATATGAAACATGAAATAGTCCATATTTCTCTATTATTTGTATAATGTGTGTACCAGTTAGAGAAGAGTGTAGCTTGGAGCACAAACTAATTATCAATAAATCTTTTTCATTATCTTGGGTTTATTTTTTCATCTTGGGTCCTGCTGGAGGATAGGATGCTTAGATTCATAACAGAATAGATTCTCAGAAAGTTTTTATAACCATTACTTGGTCTTGAAAACCCAAAGAAAGGACTCTATGGTTTCCAATATCCATATCCAGAGAAATCCCCACTTTGTGTAAACAGGAATTTACCCAGAGGGCAGACCTAGGTGTGGTGCATGCCCACAAGTAGCTTCCCTTCTCAAACTCAGTGTCCAGTAACCAAGTTCAGTAGATAGTACCATCTCTCTTTCTTGGTGAACAGATCTTTTGCAAACACCCAGATCCCATTCTTTGTTTTCATGCCCAACTCCCAATAATGGGAGTTAACTGAGAGGAGCCCAGGACACACATTAAGTAGCTGAATCTCTCCACAGATACTTTCAGATTCTGTTTGATAGCCCCACATTGGACTCAGGTCATCAGAAATATATGTTTGTAGCAACATGGGCCTCTTATCCATACTGGTAATACCATTTATAGTAAGTAAGCTGGTTATCTGATTAAAGATGTTTCTTTTCTTTAATGTGTAATGTCCATTAACACACAGACTAAGACTGGATATAAAGCTTTAATATAGCAGGGCTGCAGAGTAATGAGGTGCAGTGCCGGCAGGGTGGCTTCCTGCCTCACCACGGGCCCCCTCCCCCTGTCACAGGCTTGCTTCAGGCAGCCACAGCCTCTGTCAGCAAAGGGTCCTACCCACTCTGTGGCCAGGGGTCCTAGGGCAGCTGAGCCTGGAGCTGGGCCTTGGCGGGGAGGGTGGGGAGCAGCTGCAGGGCCACTTGACTTTGTCTAGGAATCTGCCGGATGCAAGCAGCCCCATGCCCTGAGATCATCATGCCACGGGCAGGCCCTGCGAGAGCACAGGCATGTTGTTCTCTAATAGAAACTTTCCTTTCCTCAAGTGCCTGTTTCTATCCATTTTTGTGGCACATGAAGCACCCCCCACCACTGCTCAGGATTTCTTCTCCTCCTGGAGCCTTTCCCTTCTTGGCTGTCAGCACAGAAGAGCAGGATGAAAGTAGCACTGCTTGAAGGTTAGCACCAAGATAGTGGTCAAAATGGTCAAAAAGTCCTTTCAAGGCAGTGCTAGATGAAATTAGAAAGGCTGGTTTGACAGAGTATAAGATAAAAGTCATGGATTATGTGCATGGCTACATCTCCAGTGAGCAGGTGGTTGATTTACTGAGATATTTTTCCTGGGCTGCACCTCAGTTGAAGGCAATGAAAGCATTACAACATGAAGTGGTGGCTCTTCATCCAACAGAAGTGGTCAATATACTCAATTGTTTCACCTTCAGTAAAGACAAACTATTTGCACTTGAACTGTTAGCTTCAAACATTGTTGAAGTACAGAATTCTCCTCCTATTGAAGATTTATTCAGGATAAACACGTCTGAGATGAAACAGTGCAAGAGAGTGCTCAAACATGCTTTCAAGGAGGCTGCAAAGCTCTTTGTGCTATGATATCTTATGGAACGATTCCAGGAAATCCATATCCTAAAGGAAAATCTAGTCACATAAATGGGATTTTCCCAGAAACCCCTTTGAAGAAAGACAGTGAAGGCTGCACCAATGTGCAGATCCTTGGACAGTCAAATCCTCTTCCTTCCACATATAATCCACCTAAACCTGCTCCTTATCAGATACCTCCCTGCTGTCTACATGCAACTGTTGCACCAAGTGCTTATAGCTATGCAGGTCTGGGGCCACTAGTCAGTGTCATAGCTCTAGGTGTGACACCTGCCACCTCCATATACTCCAAACCCCCTAGGAGCAGAAAATGAGGACCTTTCCAATAAGTCAAAACCCTCACAGAATCAAACGTTTCCCACCCCGGCCACCTAGCCCTTCTCACCTCCTGGCTTTAAAGCCGCGACTCCTGCATCGATGTCTGTCCCAACAGAGTTTTGCCAGGGCCCTCGGCCACTAGCCGGCACTGAGCATTCCCAGTCCTGTCCTCCCGGTACTCCCAGGGCAGGTCTCACCGGTGCTTGCCTTGCAGCTGCCAGGCGACCAGGATGCCCTCACTGCCTGCCACCCCTGCTACTTCTGCCCTCCGCCCGGCAGCCTTGGCTGCTCTTTTGTTGTTTTCTGGCCTCGGTCCTTCACTGGGCCTTCACCTGCCCCAACTCCTCAGGCCACACCTGCCCCGCGGGCAGTGCCAGCTTCCTGGAGAAGCCTTCGCTCCCACCTCTGCGGCCTTCCCCAGCTTTCCCTTCTCTACGCCCTCCATTGCTGCCTCTAAAAATAGCCCCAGCTCTGTCTCCCTGCCATCAGTTTTTGGAGGGCTGACCATGCCCTTAACCTCCCCAGACACCCCCAGCCCAGTCTCTAGCCCCAGTACTGTGGGACCCCTGGGTCTGAGCAGCCCCCTGCTGTCTGTCTTGAAGGGCTTTCTGAAGTCCAGTGACACCCACGTGCTCGGCACGTCTGCCTTTTCCTCCATCGTCATCCTGTCTTCCCTCACTGGTCCATGTGTCGACTCCTGGCACCGGCCCTGGCCAAGTGCGGCACCCCGCAGAGGCCCCCCCACCCCGGGCCTGGCCACACCATGTGGTCTCTGGGGCCCTGCCAATGACGCAGTGCTCGCCAGCCCCGTCGAGCCGCCCTATCCCCGCTGGCTGCACCTTTCTGGTCTTCTGCTGCCAAGCCCTTGACCTGGGGCACCTTGGCCACCCTTTCATGGGGACCCCACCCAGGTACTCAGGCCTGCACGTCCCGGCCACCCCCAGCGCCACCACAGCTCCTGTGAGGATCAAGGCCGAGCCCACGAGCCCCACGCCCTCGGCCTTCAGGGGCCTGGCTCACGCGGTCCCTGAACAGGCCCGCTGAGGCTGTAGGGGGAGCTGGACCAGGCGCACGCCCTGCTTCGGGACCCCTCTCTGTCTGCTTGCCTTAACCGTGCCTGGTCGGCTCTCCCCAGGCTGAGTTCTCTCTAGAACAGCTCAAGTCCCCTGTCCTCCATTTCCCTCCACCGCATGGCTCTGCCGCCCCCTCGCGCGGGTATTCCTTACCCTGCTCTTGTTTGCTTCTCTGTCCAGTAATTTCCCCTTGGCCAGCAACTCTTCCCTCAGCCCGGCAGTGTCTCTTCCAAGGGCCCTGGCCACCACCTCTTCGCTGGCGCTGCTGTGTCCACCATGTCCCCAGCTCCACGTCAGGCCTCCTGGGCCTCCCCGCCTCTGTGCCTACCTCGGCAGCGCCTTTCCCCTTCAATCTATGCACAACAGTTCTCTTGTTTTCCTCAGTCACTCACAGACCAGTGCCGCCTTCGAATCTGTCGGATCCAGGCTTCTCCATCTCTAGCACCCCGAACACTGCCCCTGCTCTCCCTACTTTCCTGGGGCTGCAGGCGTCCTGCACCACCACCACACCCCTCCCACAAGGCCGCAGCCTAGTCCCCGGCCCCAGTCCTCCAGGGATTCATGTCAGTATTCAGTTCCAACTTCAACTCCGATTTCCTCGCAAAAGCAGTTTTATCATCTGGACTTCAGGCCGCAGGCGATTCTGTCTTCCCAGGCCTCCTGTCCCTCCAGGGGATTCCCGGTTTTTCCCACAGTGCCTTGCAGTTGTCTTTGCAGGAATCCCATCATAGCTCAGCTGCACAGTCAGCGTTGCTACAGCAGGTCCATCGAAGCAGCTCTAGAAAGCTATCCAGCTCAGCCTGATGGGTTTTCTAGTTATCCTTCAAGGCCGGAAGCACCATTTTCTTTGCAATCCGGTTTTTCCCAAAGTGGGTAGCGGGGAATGTATTTTCAATTTATTCTGCTGGTAGAGCAGCAACAGATTGCCTGAGGAGTGTGAGTGGAAGGAGCAGCGTGACAAATGTGAAGTTGGGAAAACTTCAGAAAATGAGAATGAGGATGCTCCTGGGGAAACTGGGATTAGAATTTCAAAATCATGGTTACATTTTTTAACAGTTTTAGATATGAACACTCCTTATGTAAATAAACTGACAATAAACTGTGGAGAATAGCATTTTAAAAGTGTTGGGGGATTTTTCACCTCCCATCCTATGAAGTTTTGAATTGTGTGTATGATCTACATAGAAGGGATATTAAAGAGGAGACTGAACTCTTTATGGCTGAATACAGCCTTAAATCTGCTGGTGTGGCTTCCACTGACAGAAGCCATGGTTTGCCTCAGACTTAAGCGTTGTCTGGGGCCCTGGGGAGTGCTCCACACCAGGGCCCCTGTGAGTGCCAGGAAGACTCAGTGCCCCACACTACCCAGGAAGGGAACTTGGGGGACATGCTTATATTTAATTTCTGATATTAATGACCACACCTATTCTGTTGAATTTAACTCAATATATTTCAGGTAAGTGAAAATGGTGCTTAATGTTGTCTTGAGATTGACGTTCGGGTGTTTTTTACCTAAAATATATATCCAAAACTACTTTCTTAAAAAAATACAAGTAAAGCTTATGATAATTTGCCTTCAGAACCTTGTTTCTTAATCTCAGCAGTATCCAAATGAATGAGGAATGTTTGAATGACTCTTTGGCCACTTCTATAACTGACTATACCCTGGAAACTCTTGGCATATGTTTATAATTTTTGGATGTACTATTTCTATCTGTACTCAAAAGTCAGATGATATGCTCTCACACCAATCATGCGATGCCAGATCGAAGAGGAGCTCTGTTACAAAATCACCCTGTTCCCTCTTGTTTAAGAACCTGTGGTAGAGTAACAGTGAATGTCATTTATTTAAGAATAACTGCCACATTTAGGGGGGAGTAGGAAGAGTGATATTCAATCCTTTGATTAAAAGTGTAAATAATAGAATCTACTGTAGTGCATTTCAGCATCCAGAAGTTTTACTTTTATAAAGATAGCATCTGGAAGTTGTTGCTAATGTATTTTCCTCCAACATGGGGAATAAATTTTAAGGGATATTAATAAATATACCTGTATGGTTAGTTTTTAATATATTTTTTTAAATAAATTTTATGGGCATGAAAAAACTTTAATATATATGTTAGCATGTGTTATATCAAAATATAAAATATATATATAGATATTTTGATTGAAGAAAAATAATTAAATTTACAAAACAATTTTTTTTTAGGTAACTGGGGACTTGGGATTTAACCCAGGACCTCGTATGTGGGAATCCAGTGCCCAAACACTGACCCAAATTGATTTCTCTGAGTTGTTTTCTTTGTCTGTTTTGCTGGTTTGTTTTTGTTTTTTAGGAGGCATGGGGAACCAAACCTGGGACCTCCCATGAGGGAGACAGGTGCTCAAACACTTGAGCCACCTCCACTCCCAAGAAAAATTTTGGAATGTTAAACTTTTTTGTGCAATACTCTTTTCCATTTCATGTTTTCAGCTAGGTACCTGCATTCTGTGCTTTCAATTTTCCTAATGTTATGACAAAATGAAGAGATAATGCTAGGAGTCCTGAGACTAGATGGGTTACCATTTTGGAAGTTATGATAAAGGCAAGTCAAGATAAAAGAAGAGATCAGCTAGGCTTGAGTAGGGATGACTTTGTATCTTAGCAGCAACTTCAACCCAGAACAGACATCACATAGTGCTCAGAAAGTGAGGAAACTGGGAGAGAAATGGCCTTGTGGACTGCCAATCTATCCTGCTATCCCTAACTATCAGGACCACACTACAGAGCTGTTTGTCCTAATGCAATCATGTGAATTGAGCCAAAAGGAATCTCAGAAGTTAACTTTCTGTACAAACAACTACTTACTTCACTTAGATCCCTTATTACTTGGCCAATTGGAAGATGCTGATGATAGGAGAAATCTGGGACTGGTTTCAATATCGCAAATTAAGTATGCAGGAGCAGAAAGTCCTATCACTGAGGAAATAAAATAAATCATTTTTCAAAATTGATATTGAATTCTGATATATCTACCACAGCAAATTAATTGTATTCAAACCCTCCATGGTCACCATTGATTATTGTAACAAGTGCAGGAAGTAGGGAAGAAGAAAGAACTTGGTACCTTAAAATAAGAATGGGTTGTGGAATGTGAAAGGTCTCATTAGGCTTAGAGCCTATAAAACCATTATCCATGAAGTTGAACTCAGGTAATTCATTTCAAACTCTATTTCTCCAAATTGGATCACAAGAATACTCAGAGTCAAGCTATGATATTGAATCCCATATTATTTCCTATAGCACCATAACAATGGGGGAATCACATGCTTCAGGTCTCAGATCCCAAATCTGCAACTGGACCTAAATCTACAGGAATAACCACCACAAATATTTTACCACCCTTTGCCTGGGCCTGAGCACTGGTATAGATCTCTTCACCATAGTGGAAGCCTTCATTCACTGGGATTAGAATCACCTGAGATTTTCCACATTGTGGATTCCTGAATCTACCATCCAGGAGTGGGACAGAGTCATTATGGGTCCTTGATATTCAACGTGTGGTCCAGGAATCAGAAACATCATTACAAACTGGGCTTATAACAGAAATCCAGATTGTAAGGCCAGTCCAGCCCTGTAGAATGGGAATCTTCATTTTCACAAAATTCTCAGCCACATAGGGCTTTTGATCACTGAAATGGACTTTATCTGAATTGATTTGTGCTGTGAGTGTAAAATACACACTGGATTTCCAAGACCTTATAAGAGAAAAAGTACACTATTTTTGTTTGTTAAGAATGTTTAAAAAATGATAGTCTGTGATGTAATATTTTGCATATTAAAAATTATTTTGACTTCTTTATCTAATATGGTTACTTGAAAATTTATAATTACATGTGGAGTCACATTATATTTCTATTGGTTACTAGTAAGCTAGGCTCAAGAACCCTCCAGCTTCCCCAGCTGATCGAACCTGTCTTTGGCAAAATCCATAGTAGCAGCTAAGCAGTTGAATGTCAATGAAAATGTTCACTTCACCACCTTGTAGAGTTGACCACACTATGATTTAATTAAAGAAAAATGAATAAATATGCCATGTCTTCCGTCAGGGTATTGAACATCAAAATTCCAATTTCAGCTTCTAAACCATGGGCCTAGTGTTCCTAAGTACAAACATGGTGTGTAGAAATGAGATGGCCTCAGACAACACTTGTTGAATTAATAAATTTCTCCATTCACTGGACCTTGGTCTCTGAAATCTGCCCTTTGTAAAAAATAAATTTAATAAAATGGACTCACTTCTACTCCAATAGGTTCTCCTCTTAACTCCAGCTGCTTCCTAAGCTAGCTTAGTTCTGGAGTGAGATATATAGATAAGGAGTTTTAATAGAGAGGGTTCTTCCTCACTTCTTATTCACACCAGTGCCCACCTCTTTATTCCCAACAGATTTTAATCTTTAATGTGGCAGAAATAAGAATTTTTACTGAATGGCCTAAATAGGTAACTTCAAATATTTTACTCAACGTGGAAATACAAATTGAAATGAATTGCTTTTTCATATATTTCTGATTTGAGTATTTATAAATCTCAACAGTATGACTTGTGGCTAATGTTCATAAAGGTTTTTTCTCTGGGCTTTTAGACTAAATTAGACCTGTATATTTAATTTCATTGCTATTACAAATATTATATTCATAAATATTTTTAGCTTACTCTGTAAATAATACAATGGTTGGTAGAACTCCCATTTAATTTCACTGGAATTTCCTCTTAAGATCTAAACTTTCATTTTTTATCTGCTCTTTTAGAAAAGTTTTCTTCATAAGAATTTGTAAGTGATGTTACCATAATGTAATGAATTACTTATTTTCTAATGAATATTAGATTTAGACTAATATTTTGTATAGTAAATATTGACAGAATAAACTCATATATAAACCCTTTGGGCTCTTATTAATCTATTTTTCTTTCCTAAATTAGATTTTGCAGAGGAAACTTTCCTGGCTTCTTGTCTAAGCCATATTATATATATATATAATATATATATTATATATATATACACACACATATATATACATATATGTATGTAGGTGTATATATATAATATATATATATATAATAAACAAGGAAAATTATATTAAGTGCCTCTTATTCATAGGGGGAATTTTTTTACATTAAGTTATATGATTTATTGATTTTTTTTCTCTTTAGTTTGTAAAATACATAAAGGAAGAAGCCATGACTTCTGTTTGCATTTATATTTGTTTATATGTTAGCAGAGATCTTGTCATAATATTGATGTCTGTTAGATATTTTAAAACAATTTTCTGAGATATATTCACATACCATACACTCCAACTAGGTGTACAATCAATGGCTTTTAGTACAATCTCTGAAATGTTCATTCATCACTATAATCAATTTTAAAACATTTTATTACTCCAAGGAAAACCTCATATTCTTGAGCCATCACCTCTCATCCCCTCTATCGTTCCCCAGCCATACATAACTACTGATCAAATTCCCTCTTGATGAATTTATTTGTATTTAAAATTTATATAACTGGAGTCAAATAATATGTAGTACTTTGTGTCTGGTTTCTTTCACTTAGCCACTTAAAACGTTTATGTTTTTACAATTGGAGGAAGAATATCAATATATTACCATTCACTGTGGTCTGTAGTTTGCTTTAGGTGGATTTTTGCCCATATACCATTCTATTATTAACACCTTGTAAGAGTAGCATATATTTGTTCTAAATCATGGAAACATATTCTTATCCTTGCACTATTGACCATACTCATTGTCCACAACAGGGTTCACTACGTTTTACAGTCCAAAATTTCATGGCTAGCTTTTCTTCTAGTGGTATAAATGATCCTAAACTTTCCATTTTAACCACAATCACATACACATATCAGAATCATTAATTACACTTACCATAATGTGTTACCTCTATCACTATCCAAACATTTACAATCAAACTTATTACAAATTCTGCACAAAATAATCATCAGCTCATTCTATTTGCTGGTGCCCTATATTCCAGCTATTAACTCCATGAATTTGCTCATTATAATTAGTTATTAGTAAGATCATACAATATTTGTCTTTTTGTGTTCTGGCATATTTCACTCCACATAATATCCTCAAGGTTCATCCATGTTGTTGCATGAATCAAGACTTCATTTCTTCTTACAAATGAATAGTTTTCCATTGTATGTATATACCACATATTATTACCCATTCATTTGTTGATGGACACTTGGGTTTTTTCCATCTTGGAGAATTTTGAATAATGCTGCTTATGAACATTGCTGTGCAAATGTCTGTTTGCCTTCTTTCTCTCAGATCTTTAGGGAATATACCTAGGAGTGGGATTGCCATATCTTATTGCAGTTATATATTTAGCTTCCTGAGGAACTGCAAAACTGTCTTCCACAGTGACTGTACCATTCTACATTCCCATCAACAGTAAATAAATATTCCTAATTCCCCACATCCTTGCCAACACATGTAATTTTCTGTGTTTTTAATAGAAGTCATTCAAGTGGGTGTGAAATATCTCATTGTAGTTTTGATTTGCCTTTCCTTAAGAGCTATTGATGTTGAAATTTTTTTCATATGCTTTTTAGCCATTTGTATTTCATTTTTTCAAATATAAAACATATATATTTTAATGTAGAGATGTGAATATAAACATTAAATGTTCTAAATTTTAATGAACTTTCATTTTCTTGTATTTATTTATTTGTTTTTATATTTTAAAAGATGCTTAGATTACATAAATGTTACACAAAAATTACATGGATTTCCATGTTCTGCACCTCCCACACCTCCCATAACATCCCACATAAACATCTTTCATTAGTGTGGCACATCACCTGCAATGGATATACACATCCTGGGGCTTTGCCAATAAACATGGACCATAGCTCATATAGTAGACCACACTCTCTCCCACACAGTTCTGCATGTTATATGCTGATGTAAAATGACCTATATCTGTCATTCTAATGTCACTCAGGATAATTCCCAAGTCCTGAAAAAGCACCAGTATAACAACTGCTTTTCCCTTCCCTGCCCCAAAAGAATCCAGTGGCCAATGGCTCCACCTCACTGTTGTAATTTCTTCCATTGCTTGAATCACATTATGTGTACAACAGAATACCATTAAGTCCACTTTAGTCCATAGCTCTTCCCCCAATCCAGAGAAGTTTGTGTTGGTGATGTCCACTCCACCTTCAAGTGAGAGGGGGCTTATATCACATGGATACAGTGGATAGGATTATCCAGCCTGTGGCTGCAGGCTCTCTCTATTCCCTGGGATGGCCGTTGTCCATCATTGTCTCCTCACCAGGTGACTTGGGTGAGTTCATTGAGCTGTAGAGTAGGAGTTGCAGCTCCACCAAGATTCCAGGCACAGCTGGCTCATGTGCAAGCCAGAGGCTCCAGTCTCTGGAAGTACACCTACAAATTCCAACATCACATATAAGTTTGAATAGAAGGGACTGATGGATCATGTGCAGGGAGGACTTATTTGTGTCCAACTCTTTCACTCTCAGGAGCACTGATTCCAAAGTAGAGCCTACTGATAAGACATCAATCGCTGGAGCTATCCCCCATTATATAGGACCTGGGTGTCTCCAGAGCCCTCAGGAGCCCCTCGGTGTGGGGTGATATCCACTTTGGTGTTCTATGAGATCTTACTGAAATGTGCATAAGCATTACCTCTGTGATGAGCTCTCGGCTCTCTTTGAAGTCTCTTAACCACATGAACTCATTTCTATTTACCTTTTCCCCCTATTATTCACAGTTTTTTTCCAGTCATATTGCCTGTTGGCACTTGGTATTAGTCCCTCATTGCCAGGGAGGCTCATCCCCAGGAGTCATGTCCCACACTGGGGGAAGGTAATGCATTCATGTGCTGAGTTTGAATTAGAGAGGCCACATTTGAGCCGCAAGGAGGCTTTCAGGTGATAACCCTTAGGCACCCCATAAAAGTAGGCTAAGTTTCAATTACAAGAGCAAAGACTCGTAAGGCTAGTCATCAATAACAACAACCCATCAGTGGACCCTCCTCGTTTGTCAGACACTGCCCCTGAACTTGGGGGACTGTTTCTGCTCCCTTGGAGAATGTAGCAGAGCTCTCCAGGCTGGGAATTCAGTGTTCCCTCATTTATTGAGTGATTTTTTACCCACTGTGACCATGCTCCACCCCTTGATCATTTGAACATTTTTATATATCTTTCATGTATATTCAGGTGACCTTCCTCCCACGAAACCCCTTGCCAGACACCCCACACCAATGATCCTCTCCTGTCCCCTTTGTAACCCTTCTGTGATACAAACCTTCCTTGAAGATGAAGCCCATAAAATAGCCAAATGCAATTAATAGGAAAATGAAATAAAGATAAGTTTAAATATGAGATAAAATACCTGGAAACTTAAAAAAAAAACCACTAGAAAGAAAATAAAATTAAAGGATTGGGATATTAAAAAAATAGGAAAAAGCAAAAAAAATTTTTAAAATTTTATTTAACATTTTTCCTTTTATCACTATATTATTGGGTATCCAGTCTGTACTTTGGCACCTGCCCCCTGTCACTCCCTTGTGTCTCCCAAATTTTCATTTGATTTTCAAAGAACTTTTAGGTCACAGCAAATTCACATACAGAATACTAGGAACTCCCATATACCCAACCTCCTTCCCCTTTCCTCACCCCATATTACAGCCTTTTTTATGGGGATGGTAGCATTGTTATAACTTATATACAGATAGTGAAGCATAGCTACTAAACATTGTCAATGGTTTAGAGTACAGTTTACAATTTAGATGGTACAGTTTAAGAATTTTTGATAATATTTACCATGTCCTGTGCCCATTACTGTAAGTTAATGAAAACCTTTTCCCATGACCACTAAATACCCCCTGTTTGATCTTTTCTGTTCCTTCCTCCCCATCTCCCTGGGGCTCATGACACTCCCCTGTCTTGACCCATTGGTGACAAGATTCAGAGTTACATGCAACAAGAGGTTTTGACATGCTGATTATCCTCTCCTATTAGGATCCAACCTTGTGCCTAAGAGACACCCACTTGTCTGTTCCTGGGTGAATCAGTCCTCCCAAAGATGATGGTCCATCTCCTTCCCACTCACCGTGTGTGTCTCCACTCCCTGACACAACACATTATGACAGGATGAACACTCATGCAATTCCCTGAAGCCTAGTCCAGATGCACCCATTCCTGAATGCCCCCCAACCTACACCCTAAACCAGGGACACTACCTTGTCATACTGCCATGAGAACATTCCTCCCCTACACTTTCAACATCATACCCTCAAATCCCATGATCACCTAGTCCCTCTCCCATCTCTCTCCCCATTACCCTGGGTATTCTATCCCACCCTTCCTAACCTACCCACCTGTCAACCCTGCACCACCAAACCCATTAATTACTCTACCAACCTGTACTATCCTTCAATATTCAACTATACTCTATCACTTTACCATAGATTATGTCCATATGCATGATGGCTCACAACTTTCTGTTCTCTTTCTCTCCTTGTTAGCCTATCTTTCAGACAAATGTTCTCAGAGACTGCTCACTTTCCTCAATTCAAATCAATGAGGTCATATACTGTACATCCTTAAATGCCTGCCTTGCTTCACTCAACATAAGGTCATCAAGATTCATCCATGTTATTCCATGTGTTAGCACTTTATTCCTTCTTACAGCTGAGTAATATTCCATTGTATGTATGTACCACATTTTGCTTATCCATTCATCTGTTGATGGGTAACGGGGCTGATTCCACCTTTTGGCAATTGTGAACAATGGCGCTATGAACTTTGGGCTACATGTATCTGTTTGTGTCTTTGCTTTCAGTTCTTCTGGGTATATACCCAGCAGTGGAATTGATGGATCATATGGAAGATCTCTTGTTAGCTTTCTGAGGAATTGCCAAACTGTCCTCCACAGTGGCTGGACCATACCACAATCCCACCAGCAGTAGATGAGGTTTCCTATTCTTCTACATTCTCTTCAACACTTATAGTCTGCTGTTTTTTTAATACCTGCCATTCTGATGGGTGTAAGATGGTAGCTCATTGTAGTTTTGATTTGCATTTCCCTAATAGCTAGTGATGTTGAGCATTTTTTCATGTGCTTTTTAGCCATTTGTATTTCTTCCTTGGAGAAGTGTCTTTTCAGGTCACTTGCCAATTTTTTAAGTGAGTTGTTTGTTTTTTATTTTTGAGGTGTAGGATTTCTTTATATATGCAGGATATTAGGCTCCTATCAGATATATGGTTGCCAAATATTTTCTCCCATGGGTAGGCTGCCTTTTTAATTTCTTAATAAGGTCCTTTGAGGTCCAAAAGTTTTTAATATCAAGGAGATCCCATTTATCTATTTTTTCTCTTGCTGCTCAGGCTTTGGGTGTGAAGCTCATGAAACCGTTTCCTATTACAAGGTCCTGTAGATGCATCTCTATATTATGTGCCCAGGTCTTTATAGTTTTAGCTATTATATTTAAATCTTTGATCGATCTTGAGTTGATTTTTGTATAAGGTGTGAGATGGTATTCCTCTCTCAGTCTTTTGGATATGGATATCCAGTTCTCCAAGCACCACTTGTTAAAGAGGCCCTTCTCTCCCAACTGAAGGGGCTTGGTGGCCTCGTTGAATATCAGATGACTGTATATACAAGGATCTATATCAGAACTCTCAATTCGGTTTCATTGGTCAATATTTCTATCTTTGTGCTAATGCCGTGCAGTTTTGAGAAGTGTGGCTTTGTAGTGTGTTTTAAAATCAGTTAATGTGATACCTGCAACTTCATTTTTCTTTTTCAATATGTCTTTGGCAATTCGGTGCCTCTTACCTTTCCAAATATATTTTGTAGTTAGTTCTTTCCAGTTCTTTAATAAATACAGTGTTGATTTTTATTGGGATTCCATTAAATCTGTAGATTAGTTTGGGTAGGATAGACATCTTGATGATGTTTAGTCTTCCTATTCATGAACAGGGAATATTCTTCCATTTATTTAAGTCTTCTTTGATTTCCTTTAACAGTGTTGTGTAGTTTTCTGTATATAAGTCCTTTACATATTTAGTTAAATTTATTCCTTGGTATTTGATTCTTTTAGTTACTATTGTAAATGGTATTTTTTTCTTGATTTCCTCTTCAGATTGCTCATTATGGGTGTACAGAAATGCTACTGATTTTTGAGCATTGATCTTATGGCCTGCGACATTACTGAACTCCTTTATAAGTTCTAGATGCTTTGGTGTCGATTTCTCAGGGCTTTCTATGTATAGGATCATGTCTGCAAAAAATGAAATTTTTACTTTTTCTTTTCCAATTTGGATGCATTTTATATCTTTTTCTTCCCTCAGTGCTCGAGCAAGTACTTCTATGACAATGCACAATAGGAGTGGTGATAGTGGTCATCCTTGTCTTGTTCCCAATCTCAGAGGGAAGGCTTTTAGGATTTCACCATTGAAGATGAGGTTAATTTTGGGTTTTTCATATATACCCTTTATCATATTCAGAAAGTTTAGTTCTATTCCTAACTTTTGCAGTGTTTTTATCAGAAAGGGTGCTGTAAAATGTCAAATGTTTTTTATGCATCTATCCAGATGATCATGTGATTTTTTTCTTTCAATCTGTTTATGTGGTGTATTACATTGATTGATTTTCTTATATTGAATCATCATTGCATACCTGGGAAGAAACCCACTTGGTCATGGTGTATAATCCTTTTAACATGTTGTTGAATGCAATTAGCAAGTATTTTGTTGAGGATTTTAGCATCTAGTTTCCTTAGAGAAACTGGTCTCTAATTTTCGTTTCTTGTATCTTTGTTTGGTTTTGGTATTAGGGTAATATTGGCATAGTAGAATGAGTTAGGCAATATCCCTTCTACTTCTATTTTTTGGAAGAGCTTAAGCAGAATTGGTGTTAGCTCTTTCCAGAATGTTTGGTAGAATTCCACTTGGAAGCCATCTGGTCATAGGCTCTTCTTACTTGGGAGGTTTTTGATGACTGAGTCAATCTCTTTACTTGTAATTGAACTGCTGAGTTCATCAACTACTTCTTTCCTCAATGTAGGCTCTTTGTGAGTGTCTAGAAACTTGCTCATTTCCTCTAAATTATCATTCTTGTTGGCATATAATTTTTCAAAGTACCCTCTTAAGATACTCTTTATTTCTGTGGGGTCTGTAGTGCTATCCCCTTGCTCATTCCATATTTTGTGTATTTTCATCTGTTCTCTCTTTTTCTTTGTTGATCTGACTAAGGGTTTGCCAATTTTATTGATCTTCTCGAAGAACCAGGTTTGGTTTTGTTTATTTTTACTAGTGCTTCTTATTCTTTATTTCTTTTAATTCTGCTCTAATATTTGTTATTTCCTTCTTTATACTTCTTTTAGGTTTAGTTTGTTCTTGTTTTTCCAATTTCTCTAAGTGTCCAGTTAGGTCTTCAATTTTAGCTCTTTCTTCTTTTTTAATATATGTAATTATGGCTATGAACATCACTGTCAGGACAGCCTTGGCTGCATCCCATAAGTTTAGATATGTTGTGATGTCATTTTCATTATTTTCAAGGTAGTTACTGATTTCTTTTGAGATTTCCTCCTTGACCCACTGTTTGTTTAAGTGTGTGTTGTTTAACTTCCATAACTTTGTGCCTAATCTAATTCTCTGGCCCTTAGTGATTTCCCATTTCGTTCCATTGTGGTCAGAGAAATTACTTTGTATAATCTCAATCTTTCTGAATTCATTGAGAGCTGTTCTGTGGCCTAGCATGTGTTCTATCTTGGAGTATGATCCATGTGCACCTGAGAAGAATGTAAATCCTGCTGTATTTGGGTGTAGTGTTCTGTATATGTTTATTCAGTCCAGGTCCTCTAATTTATTGTTCAAAGTCTTTGTTTCTTTATTGGTTCTCTGTCTAGATGTTCCATCTAATGATGAGAATGGTGTATTAAATCCCCCACTATAACTGTAGAGGCATTTATTTCTCCACATAGTTTTTCCAGAGTTCGCATGATGCATTTTGAGGCACCCCGATTCGGTGCATAAGTGTTTATGATTGTTCT